>SJYT01061743.1:81728-212088 GCA_006410635.1 Cephalophus harveyi
GGTGCTCTGTGACCACCCGGAGGGGTGGGCGGGGAGGAGGGGGGTGGGAGCGGAGTCCTGGAGGGGACGCAAGTCTGCCCACGGCCGATTCATGGCGATGGACGGCAGAGGCCATCACAATCACGGAATCATCCTGTAATTCATCTAAATAAATAAAATTTAAAAGATGGCATGCTGCTGAGACCCAGCTACCTGCTCCCTCCCGAGAGCCCCCTGAAATAGAGCACAGGAGCGAGAATGTACAAATCCACTGGAAAGAAGAGGCTGCCGGCCGGGGAGACTTCACACGTGTGTGACGGGGGGAGGCCAGCACAGGTGCACCGGGGCGCCAGCCAGGGACGCCTCTGGGACCGGGAGGACGGGTCCAGGCCCGGGAGGGAGAAGAGGCGCTGCACGTGGGCGGCGGGCATCAGCAAGCGAACAGGAGGGAGAGCGCCCCGTCTCTGCCTCACCGCCCGTCACCCCCCACGGTGACCGCCAGTCCAGCCGGGCAGCTGGTCTCGCAGGGAGAGTCTCCTGCAGAAACGGAAGGCCCGGGAAAGCGACATCCGTATCTCGGCGCTTGGGGTCCTGAGTGCGCTGTGCCAAGGGCCTGGGTGTTCCAAAGTGGAGGCCGCTGGCCAGCACTCAGGGCTGAACTGAAAGCCCTGAGCAGCCCGTCACCGCCTCGCCCTGAGCTCTGAAGAGAGGAGCGCCGCCGCCAGGTCTGCCCGCCAGGCCGCTGCAGCGGTCCCCACACCTCCCCACGACCCCACGACCCCCGCGTGGCCGAACCTGGTGGCCCCTCGGTCTGGGTGCACGTGAGCGCCCTTGAAGGAGACACTGAGGTGCGTAAACCTCGCCCTAGGCGGCTGTGCATTCCAGCTCTCCAAGGTCATCCCTATGGGTCTGCTTTCTCCTCCTAATGCTAACTAAAGAAATTCCAGAGTCTGGCCTTAAAAACGCAAGTTTTCCAAAAAAACACTTCGAAGAAAGGAGACATCCCCTCTGCCCTGCAGCTGTGGGGGAAGAGACAGCACCCCTAGATCCGACCCGAAAAGACGCGCCACGGGGAATTTCCCACGGATGTCCTCCCTGGCTTCCAGAGAAGGAGGAGAGCTGGCGGGAAGCCCGCAGCTCCCTCTCATCGTGGACTTTCCCTGGGAAGTCTCGAACAGCCCCCCTGGACAACCCGCTGCGGCGTCCTGTGATAATCATCTCAAAAGGCCCCGGCGTTTTGATAGGTTGTCGCTTGCTCATTTTTTTTGCCCTGGGAATAATGCTAAAATTCGCATGTCTGTGTTCCTAACTCATATAAATACTTATAAAACTTGGTGTTAAATAAGAAAAGTGTTACTGCCAGTCTCTTCTCCTAATACACACGGCACTGGTCAAATAGAAACCCACCGCTGCCAGATGACTGTTTAATAAATCATTTGAGATCCTGCTTTTCACTTTAATATCTCCTTTACCAAGTATTAATCTATCTAGCTATCTGTGGGCCTGTTTTTGAACTTTGTTTTATACATCAATCCATCTTATTTTGTATCATATAACAATGTTTTAGTAACTGTGGCTTTATAATAAATTTTAATATCTGGTAGGACTTGTCTTCCTTATCGTTCTTAATTTTTTTCATGATTATTATGGATTATTTTTGCATCATAAACTACAGATTGGTTTGTCTAGCTACCAAAAAATCCCATTGGTACTTGTGGCATATTTATTTGGGCAGTTTTATATCTATACATTAAAGTAAATAATCCCTCTCTACGATTGAGATTTCCTACCTTCTTGTCTGTGTCTCTCTGACTTTTTCCACGCAGATTTTGCACGTCTCTCCGTAAGTTTATTACAGGGATTGCGTCTTTCTCACTGTGTCCTTCCTGCCACCGCGTCTCTCCGTGGCTGACGTTTGCATTCGGGAGGAAGTGTCTCTGTGTCCGTTGGTGCCTGGTCTTCTGGATCCCAGGGTCACGGTTTCCTTCCAGCTGACCCCCTTGGTTTCGCAGGCGGGCCACTGCCATCATTGCCCAGTGGCCCTCCGGCTCTCCCTTCCCAGCCCTCACGCTTCTCCTCTCTCACCAACCAGAGCGGAGGTGGCAGCGGCTCCTCCCGTCCTTGCTGTGGTTTGCTGGCTGCGGTGGGTGGGTATTATTGGCAGGGGGTGAGGGGGTGGGGAGTCCTATACTCCGACTGCATCTCGGAGGGATGAGGCGGAGGCCATGGGAGGCGGACGCGGAGCGGCGGGTCAGGAGGTGGTGCGCGGCAGGGGTGGGGTACTGGGGCCGGAGCTGAGAGCTGGAAGAGCCTGGTGAGAAAGCCCGCAGGCCTGGCTGGAGCAGAGGTTTGCAGGGAGGGGGCCTGGCGCCGAGCTCTCTCCAGAGCCGTCTGAAGTCTCCTGGGACAGCCGGGGCAACCGCCGCCCAGACCCCGGGTGGCTGGCCTGGAGCTCAGCACAGAGGCGCTGCAAGGACGCGCCGTCCCCGAGGGCCCATGCTCACAGCCCCCTTCTTCCCTCAGCTTCCCCACTCCTGGAGGTTCCGGGCAAACTCCGCTCTGCCAGGAAGGCCTCTTGACGGCACAGTGCCCTGGGCTTCTCCTCGGTGACTTTCAGAAGCTTGCCGCAGAATATCTGGCTGCGCTGTGCAATGTCCTCCACGGGCTCTGTGGGCAGGGCCACCCGTCTTGCTCAGCTGTCCATCTACACAAGATTGCTGCTCAGGTATCCAAGGAGCGGGCGGCTGGACGATCGTCCTGGGCCGAGGGGTCCTGGCTCCCACTTGGATAAAGAGATCTGAGTTGATACGAGCAGCCGAGGCTCAGCTGGAACCAGGGAGGGGAGCGGGCACCGGAGCTCGAGGACGAGGTGGGGGGCCTTGCAAAAAGCCACGGGGACCCCTCACAGGCGGAAGGGGCCGCCCGGGCCCGCCCTCTTATCCCGGCGGGTGGGAGGGCGGCCTGGCTGACCCGCACGTTGGGGAGGGGAGGGGAGGGCTGAGCCTGCTCTGCACCAGCCTGGACGTGTTCTGGTCTGCCCTCCCGGGCAGTGACCCCCACCCTGGCAGGACAACCTCTGCAGCGTAGGCTCGGGTCAGTTTAGGGCTGGGTGGAGCAGCTTGACCACAGGGCAAGCGTGGCTTCCAGGCGGCTTCATCAGGACGGAGCTGACGGGTCTGAGTGGTTCTCAGCGGGTTTTCTCCTTGAATCCCTGCACCGGCCTGTGTCCTGAGGGCCTGGACTCCAGGGGTGGCTCTGGCCCCTCCAACGACCCTGGTTAGGCCACGGGGGCAGCGGCAGAGAGGACGCCGGGAGGAGTCTCCCTGGGTTCCTGCCCTGAACCTGGGCGCTGCTGCTCACCACCACATGTGCCCCCCATGTGGCCCCACGCCCCTCCCTGCATGCAGCCGGCTCCAGGGCCGCCTTCCTCCAGGCACCCCAGCGGCCTGCACACGGCCCCCTCTTCACTACCAAGTTACAGGCATCAAGACAGTATGGTACTGGCACAAAAACAGAAATACGGGCCAATGGAACAAGAAAGAAAGCCCAGAGATAAATCCACCCACCTGTGGGCACCTGATCTTTGACAAAAGAGGCAAAAATATACAACGCAGAAAAGACAGTTTCTTCAATACGTGGAGTTGGGAAAACTGGTCAGCTAAGTGTAAAAGAATGAAATTAGAACATTCCCTAAGACCATACTCAAAAATAAACTCAAAATGGATTAAAGACTTAAACATAAAACGAGAAACTTTAAAACTCACAGGGAGAACACTCTCCGACATAAATCACAGCAAGATCGTCTGTGACCCGCCTCCTACGGTAATGGAAATAAAAACAAAAATAAGCAAATGGGACCAAGTGAAACTTAAAAGCTTTTGCATAAAGAAGGAAACTATAACCAAGGTGAAAAGACAACCCTTGCAATGAGAGGAAACAATAGCAAAGGAAACAACAGACAAAAGATTAATCTCCAAAACATACAAGCAGCTCATGCAGCTCCATACCAGAAAAACAAACGACCAATCAAAAAGCGGGCAGAAGACCCACACAGACAGTTCTCCAAAAGAGACGTACAGATGGCTGATAAACCAACACAGGAAAAGATGCTCAACATCGCTCATTATTAGAGAAATGCAAATCAAAACCACAGTGAGGTATCAACTCACATGGGGCAGAATGGCCATGATAAGGGTCTACAAACGATAAATGCTGGCGTGGACGTGGAGAAAGGGAACCCCTCGCACTGTTGGCAGGAATGGAAATGGATACAGCCACTGTGGAGGACCATACGGAGATTACTTTAAAAACTAGGAGCAAACCGACCGTACGACTCAGCAATCCAACTACGGGGCATGCACCCCAAGGAAGCCACAGGAGCTCTGGCGCTCCCCTGGAGAAGGGAATGGCTGCCCACTCCAGTGTTCCGGCCTGGAGAACCCCATGGACAGAGGAGCCTGGCGGGCTGCAGCCCACGGGGTCGCAGAGAGTCAGACACGACCGAGCGACTTTCGCCTCGCTCTAACGCTCACGGCAGCACCGTTTACAACAGCTATGACGTGGAAGCAACCTAGATGTCCACCGACAGATGAACGGATAAGGAAGTTGTGGCACACACACACAATGGGATATTACTTAGCTATAAAAAGGAACGCATTCGAGTCAGTCCAAATGAGGTGGATGAACTTAGAGCGTATTATACAGAGTGAAGTAAGCCAGAAAGAGAAAGACATATCCACACATATATATGGAACCTAGAAAGACGGTACTGAGGATCCTACACGCAGGGCAGCAAACGAGACACAGACGTAAAGAACGGACTTTTGGACACAGAGAGGGAAGGAGAGGGTGGGATGATTTGAGAAAATAGCATTGAAACATGTACATCACTATATGTAAAACAGCCAGTGGGAATTCGCTGTATGATGCAGGGAAGCCAAAGCCGGAGCTCTGTGACAACTGAGAGTGGTGGGGTGGGGAGGGAGGCAGGAGGCGGTTTAAGAGGGATACAGGGGATATCCCAGGGATACAAGGATTCTTCAACGTGTGCAGATGAATCAATGTGATGCTCCATATTCACAAACTGAAAGACAAAAGCTATATGATCATCTCGATAGATGCAGAGAAGGCCTTGGACAAAATTCAACCCCCATGTATGATAAAAAATTCTCCAGAAGGGAGGCACAGAAGGAAAATAACATAATAAAGGCCAAATACGACAAACCCGCAGCAACACTATCCTCAACGGCGTACGGCAGAGAGCATCGCGCCTAAGACGAGGAGCAGACGCGACTGCCCGCTCACCACTATCAGCCAATGGCCCCCTCTGCACAGTGAAATCTGGGTGGAGGCTCTGACTGTCAGAGTTCCAGAAGCAAGAGGCTGAGAATGAGGTGTGGGGCGCCCCGAAGCTCTGAGGGTGAAGAGCCTCGGCCCCAGACACCCTCCGCTGACGTGTGAGGATCACAGGCTGAGGCGGCGGCCATGTGACCTCGGGCAAGGTTAACACTCTCGGTGTCTCCAGAACCCGGGGGAATAACAGTCACAGGATTTAATGCGATGTGCCTGAAACAACGTAAGGCATGCGATGGGACTAAGGACGGACTCGTTCTCTCCACCGTTGAAAGGAAGGAAAGTGGGAGCGAAGCCTCCTGGCCACAGGTGGTCAGAACTGAAGTGTAGGTTCTGCAGACCGTTCTAAATCTCCGTGACAGCTCCAAAGTGAAGTCCTCATGGCGTGGGTGTGCCACAGTCCCTTACAATTAACAGAAGTCCGGGTGATTCTGCCACCACCGTGAGGGATGCAGGGACACTGTGTGGCCCCGAGGTTGGAACTCGGCTCCACTGACCGGAGCTGCCTTGGCAAGGATGTGGGGGGGTGGCAGAGGCCGGGGGAGCCCCCTCCGAGGTCTGAGGCTCTGGGCACCTCGGTGGGGAAGCAGCCCCATGGCCAAGGTCGCCAGGCAGGTCAGCAGTCTCTCCTCTTTGATGAGAACAGTAAGAATCTCCTCTGGCTGGAGGTGGCGGCTCTTCACGGACGCTGGAGACCTTGCTTTGTTGCTAACCTGCGCATGTCACTGCTGTGCTGTGCTGAGAATATGGGGCCTTAGGAAGCGCTGAGCTGATGAAACACTTGTTGCTTAGTCACTAAGCCATGTCCAACTCTTTTGCAACCCCGTGGACTGTAGCCCACCAGGCTCCCCTGTCCATGGGATTTCCCTTACAAGAATACTGGAGTGGGTTGCCATTTCCTTCTCCAGTGGATCTTCTTCATCCAGGGATTGAACCCATGTCTCCCGCATTGCAGGGAGATTCTTTACCACTGAGTCACCGGGGACGCCCCTAACAGGAAATGGCTTTAAAACTGCCAATGCTTGTAGGAATATGGGAGGGAGTGCGACGTGCCAGAGATCTGATCAACTTTTTAGTAGAAGAGTCTGAAAGATTAAGCAATACCATTTAGGAAAAAGTGACTGGATAAGGGAAGACAAACCAAAAACAACCCCAAGCCCTCTGAAGCAGAACTAATCACGAGGGGAGCCCTTTGCTCTAATTAATCATCATGGCAGAACTTTCTTACGGAAGCACTATACGGGATCTAGGAAAAAATAATAAAACGTGGTAATCAAATGTTTACCACCGTGTGTATCTTGAAATCAGTGCATAAACTATCCTAAAAGAGCAATAATCCGAATGATACAATGTGACATCCTAACTGCGTGTTTATTAAACTTCCATTTAAAAATAAATTTCCCTTCTGGGGAATGCAATAAGACTTTTTCTGTGGATGAGCAAAATGCTCATTCTCTTCCTTGCTTGTGTTCTATCCGTTTTTGCTCCGAGTATTTGCTTCTGTCCCCTGGGCTGGGTCTCGGTCGCTGTGCGGGCTTTTCTCCAGCTGCACTGAGTGAGGGCTAGCCCCCAGTGCCCGTCTTCACTAAGCTGGCTGCCCTGGTTGCGCACCACGAGATCCAGAGCGTGGGCCCAGCAGTCGTGGGGCTTGGGCTTCCCTGCTCCGTGGCATGCGGGATCCTCCCGGATGAGATTGCAAAGCCGTGTCCCCTGCACCGGCCGGCAGATTCTCTGCCACTGAGCCAGCAGGGAAGCCCCTGCTTCTGGCACTTGAAAGCTCTCTCATTAGGTGCATTCAAGTTTAGGACTGCTGTGTCTTCCTGGCAAGTCGGCCTTTCATCACTGTGAAATTTTCTCCATTTCTGGTGACACTTCATTTTGCGGTGTCAGCTCCCCATCTTGGTATGTGATTTTCATTTACGCTCTTTGCATTTTGTTCTGTCTCTCTTTCCTTGAATTCCTTTGGGTGAATCACAGTGCTGTGCTGTGCTGAGAATATGGGGCCTTAGGAAGCGCTGAGCTGATGAAACACTTGTTGCTTAGTCACTAAGCCATGTCCAACTCTTTTGCAACCCCGTGGACTGTAGCCCACCAGGCTCCCCTGTCCATGGGATTTCCCTTACAAGAATACTGGAGTGGGTTGCCATTTCCTTCTCCAGTGGATCTTCTTCATCCAGGGATTGAACCCATGTCTCCCGCATTGCAGGGAGATTCTTTACCACTGAGTCACCGGGGACGCCCCTAACAGGAAATGGCTTTAAAACTGCCAATGCTTGTAGGAATATGGGAGGGAGTGCGACGTGCCAGAGATCTGATCAACTTTTTAGTAGAAGAGTCTGAAAGATTAAGCAATACCATTTAGGAAAAAGTGACTGGATAAGGGAAGACAAACCAAAAACAACCCCAAGCCCTCTGAAGCAGAACTAATCACGAGGGGAGCCCTTTGCTCTAATTAATCATCATGGCAGAACTTTCTTACGGAAGCACTATACGGGATCTAGGAAAAAATAATAAAACGTGGTAATCAAATGTTTACCACCGTGTGTATCTTGAAATCAGTGCATAAACTATCCTAAAAGAGCAATAATCCGAATGATACAATGTGACATCCTAACTGCGTGTTTATTAAACTTCCATTTAAAAATAAATTTCCCTTCTGGGGAATGCAATAAGACTTTTTCTGTGGATGAGCAAAATGCTCATTCTCTTCCTTGCTTGTGTTCTATCCGTTTTTGCTCCGAGTATTTGCTTCTGTCCCCTGGGCTGGGTCTCGGTCGCTGTGCGGGCTTTTCTCCAGCTGCACTGAGTGAGGGCTAGCCCCCAGTGCCTGTCTTCACTAAGCTGGCTGCCCTGGTTGCGCACCACGAGATCCAGAGCGTGGGCCCAGCAGTCGTGGGGCTTGGGCTTCCCTGCTCCGTGGCATGCGGGATCCTCCCGGATGAGATTGCAAAGCCGTGTCCCCTGCACCGGCCGGCAGATTCTCTGCCACTGAGCCAGCAGGGAAGCCCCTGCTTCTGGCACTTGAAAGCTCTCTCATTAGGTGCATTCAAGTTTAGGACTGCTGTGTCTTCCTGGCAAGTCGGCCTTTCATCACTGTGAAATTTTCTCCATTTCTGGTGACACTTCATTTTGCGGTGTCAGCTCCCCATCTTGGTATGTGATTTTCATTTACGCTCTTTGCATTTTGTTCTGTCTCTCTTTCCTTGAATTCCTTTGGGTGAATCACAGATTTTTTTAATATCCCATTTCATTGCCTCCACTGATTTTTTTTTGTTGTTTTATTTTGTATTGGCATATAACCGATTAACTATGTTGTGATAGTTTGAGGTGAATGGCAAAGGGACTCAGCCACACATATACACGTATCCAACCTCCCCCAAACTCCCCTCCCAACCAGGCTGCCACATGACATGGAGCAGAGTTCCCTGCGCTACACACTAGGCCCTTGTTGGTTAGCCATTTAAAATGTAGCAGTGTGTACATGTCCATCCCAAACTCCCTGACTTCCCTACCCCACAGCAACTATAAATTCATTCTCTAAGTCTGTGAGTCTCTTTCTATTTTGTAAGTTCATTTGCATCATTTTTTAGATTCCACATCATGCAACGTTTCTCCTTCTCTGTCTGACTGACTTCACTCAGCACAACAGTCTCTAGGTCTGCCCGTGTTGTTGCAAATGGCCTGATTTCATTCTCTGTAGTGGCCGCGTGATATCCCATTGTATACCTGTGCCATCTTTTCTATCCATCCCTCTGTCGATGGACAGCTAGGCTGCTTCCATGTCTCGGCTGCTGTAAACAGTGCTGCAGTGAACGCTGGGGTGCACGCGTCTTTTCCATTACCGTTTTCTCTGGACACACGCCCACGATTGTGGGATTGCTGGATCATACGGTAGCTCCATTTCTAGTCTTTTAAAGAAGCTCCATACTGTTCTCCATAGTGCCTGCACCAATTTGCATCCCACCAACAGTGCAGGAGGGCTTCCTTCTCTCTATACCCTCTCCAGCATTTCCTGTTTGTGGAGTTTTTGATGATAACCATTCTGGCTGGCGTGGGGTGAAACCTCACTGCAGTCTGATTTGTATTTCTCTAATAATTATCAGTCTTGGAAGTCTTTTCATGTGTCTTTTGGGCATCTGTATGTCCGCTTTGGAGAAATGTTTATTAGGTCTTCTGCCCATTTGTTGACTAGGCTGTTGGTTTTGATGAGCTGTTTGTAAATTCTGGAGACTAGTACCTTGTCAGTTACATCATTTGCAAATATTTTCTCGCCCAATCTATGAGCTGTGTTTTTGTTTTTTGTTTCCTTTGCTGTGCAAAAGCTTTGAGTTTAAGTAGGTTCCATTTATTTATTTTTGTTTTTATTTCCATCCTGGGAGACATACTGCATAAAAATACTGCTTTGATTTATGTCAGAGAGTGTTCTGCCTATGTTTTCCTCTAGGAGTTTTATAGTTTCTGGTCTCACATTTAGGTCTTTAATCCATTTTGAGCTTATTTTTGTGTTTGGTGTTAAAGAATGACCTGATTTCATTTTTTTTACATGTAGCTGTCCATTTCTCACAGAACTAGAACAAAAAAAATCCATTGATTTTTAAAGTTATACTTCTGGTATTGTTTTAGAGGCTGTCCTAGAAATGACAGTATACAGTCTATATCTTCAAGTTCATGGTATACCTTTAAATGATATTTCACAACCATGTAAGAACCTGAAAGTAGATCATTCCATATACTCCCTTTCCCGCCCTTTGTACTTTTAAATGCCTGTCATTTTACTTCTATGCTATAAACTTAAAAAAACAACAACACCTTATCTTTTCAAGAATTCAAAACAACATAGAGGGACTTTGCAGGTGGGAATCTGCCTGGCAGTGCAGGAGACATGGGTTTGACCCTCGGTCTGGGAAGATTCCAGGGAACAACCAAGTCCGTGCACCACAGCTGCTCAGCCCGTGCTCCCGGGCCTGTGAGCCACAGCTGCTGAAGCCGAGCAGCCACGGCCGCTCCTGGGCTCTGCCACAAGAGGAGCCTCCGCGGCCAGAAGCCTGCGCATCCCACGCGAGAGCAGCCCCGCGCTCCGCAGCCAGAGAGAGCGCAAGCCCATCAACAAAGAGCCAGCAAAGCAGAGGAACAGCTGAGATCACGCATGAACGCGGGATCGCTACTGCCGCTCACTCGCTTACTGGCGTCTGACTCTCTGCAACCCCATGGACTGCAGCCCGCCAGGTTCTCCTGCCCATGGGATTTCTCAAGCAAGAACACCAGAGTGGGTATCCATTAGCTTCTCCAGGGAATCTTCTTGACACGGGGATCAAACTCATGTCTCTTGCATTACAGGCCGATTCTTTACCACTGAGCCATCAGGGAAGTCATATATATATATAGGGGTGTGTGTGTGTGTGTACACACAAAATAAACTATGCAAAATAAAGGTTGAAATTTTTTTATATTTAGCTTGATAGTCAGCCATTCTGGTGCCCTTTATTCCTTTCGGAAGATCCAGAGTTTCATGGCGTGTCGTTCCTCTTGATCCCAAAGGGCTGCTTACAGTCTTTCTCATAGAGCAGGTCTATGACACATATTTTCCAGAGTTTGTAGGTCTCAAGTTGTCCCTATTTTGCCTTAACGTTTGAAAGACCCTTCTCTGGACCTAGACATCTAGACTGATGTCCTTCCAGCACGGCCAGGATGTGTGCTCCAGTGTCTCCTGGTTTCTGCTCTTTCTACAAAAAGTCAGCTGTGACTCATGTTCCCTTGGGTGGTTTTCAAGGTTCTTTCTATCTTTGGTTTCCGTGAGTTTGACTTCAGTGTGCCTAATGTGCACTTTTCGGAGAAGGCAATGGCACCCCACTCCACTACTCTTGCCTGGAAAATCCCATGGATGGAGGAGCCTGGTAGGCTGGAGCCCATGGGGTCGCTAAGAGTCAGACACTACTGAGCAACTTCACTTTCATGCATTGGAGAAGGAAATGGCAACCCACTCCAGTGTTCTTGCCTGGAGAATCCCAGCGACGGGGGAGCCTGGTGGGCTGCCGTCTATGGGGTCTCCCAGAGTCGGGCACGACTGAAGTGACGTAGCAGCAGCAGCAATGTGCACTTCTATCTGCTTTTAATGTATTGAGGGTTTGTAGAACTTTTGGGATATGTAGACTGATATCTTTAATCAGTTTTGGAAAGTTGTCAGCCATTATACCTTCAAATGTTTCTTCTCCCTCATTCTCCCTGTTCTCCTTGTGAGATGCCAAATTTATGCAGGTTAGAACATTTGATATTGACTCACAGATCTTCATCAGTGGGTTAGATGTGATATTTAATTTCATCTTTAAGGGAGAAATACCAAGTATGGACAACACAAGTGGTTGCACCTTTGCTGTGCAGTAAGGACAGGCTAGGTTATGCTCAAAGCCTTACACAACCAAGAGCTTACTTTTTGCTCATAGAACCCGTCCATCTTGGGTCAGCTGAAGCTATTCAGGAACAGAGTCCAGCCTACATCTGGAACACTGACGGTTGTCATGGCAGAGGAAGAAGAAAATATGGATAACCATGATTGGCTCTTCTACCCATCATTGAAAAATATCGTTTCTGTTCACATATCGTTGGTATCAAGTCATATGGCCAAACCTGAGTCAGTGGGCAAGCAAGCACACTCCTCCTCTAAGGAGAGACAACAATGTGTCTGAATAATAACCTTCCACCACAGTCCATCCTTCTGACCACACACAATTGCTTTCCTCCCCCTTGACAAGAGTGACAATCCAAAGTCCCAGGTGGTAGGGCATCAGGATTGTGTGTTGATATCAGGTCTTGATCTGGAGGCCAAAGAACTAAGAAGTTGAGTCTACCTTCCACTCCACACATGTGATAGGCAGTGGCTGGGGGGGCAGGGCCGAGATGCCCACAGTCAGCGCTCCTGTGTGGGAAGCAGGAGAGTGAGGAGGCACACGGTGTCACTGGTCCACTGCAGCTCTGATCTCTCACTGGGCAGGGGCTGAGAGGCCTTCTCGAAAAGGACCCTTGCTCAGTCACCTGTTCGCCGTGGCCATTTTCTCCACTCCTGGGACCTCCTTTTCCACTCTCTTTCTTGGCTACATGTAAGAGGCCCTGAAGGATTTCTTTTTCTTGGAGAAATGAGCGTGTTTCCTGGGCTGTTTCTTGGGTATCGAAGGCGCCGGGCCCAAGGTTTGCAGTCACAGTCTCTTTCAGCGCAGACCGGAGGCACAGGGCTCAGAAACACAACCAGCCCTCTCTGACTTCAGTCAGCTCCATGCGCCAACAGACACACCCACAATCCACCAAGACAGAGATGCACCCTCTCTCTGGACTTCAACGCAGGCACCTGAAGCTTATCAGGAAGTGGGAGAAAGCTACATTACTCTCTGCAAGGACTTATGGGTGTCACCTTAAGTCTTTCAGAGATGTTAACAGTAGGCATCAGAGCCATACAGCTAATTTGTGGAAGGCAGTGCTTTGATTGGCTTTTGTCATTCAGAGCCCTTTTCAGATTCACCTTTTACTGGTTGGAGGTGAGACTCATTTCTATACTCAGATGTGTAAAATTTCTGTTTTTTGGAATCTCCTTATTTATTTTCATTCCTACTTGTACACCAGATAGTTCTTTTCTGAGTGTTTCTTACAGTACCTTGTCCCACGCAGACAGCAGCCACCAAACCACACTCTAGCATTCTGCTGGCCCCAAACCTCAGATCATTAGGGTATGATATTGGTGCTTGTGTCCAACTCTTGAGACCCCTGGACTGTAGCCTGCCAGGCTCCTCTGTCCATGGGATTTCCCAGGCAAGCTTACTGGAGTGGGTTGCCATTGCCTTCTCCAGGGGATCTTCCCAACTCAGGAATCGAACCTGGGTCTCCATCTACTTCACAAGTTAGTGACAGTTTTACCAACTGTCATACATATTATATACCTTAGGCTTCCCTAGTGGTTCAGCTGGTAAAGAATCCGCCTGCAGTGAGGGAGACCTGGATTTGATCCCGGGGTTGGGAAGATCCTCTGAAGTGGAATACTACCCACTCCAGTATTCTGGCCTTGAGAATTCCATGGACTACAGTCCATGGGGTCGCAAAGAGTCGGCCATGACTGAGCAACTTTCATGTATACCATGTACCAAGTGCCACCCTCCAGCCTCCAGCAGATGTCCCCTCACTGCCGTCCACAGGGCCCTGGAGCCAGTGCCATGGTTTTAGGACTCCACGCAGCGGTATCTCACTCCTGGCACTCAGTCCTGTAGACTCTACGACAGGCCAAGTTACAGTGCCATGTACGTCACTCTGAAGCCACACTACCAGCCGCGAGAGTGCCGCGCTTCTCCTCATCACCTCCGTCCCTTCGCAGGGTTGGCCCACCACTTATAATGCAGGAGGACTGAGCAGCCTCTGTCAATTTTGCCAAGATAGAGAGAAAAGAGATGGAGGAAACGTGCAGTTGCTTAAAGCCTCAGTGGAGGTGTGACCCATGTCCCTTTTGCTTATTGCCATTAGCCAGAGCAAATCACACACCCAAGTCTGACATCTACCGGACAAGGAAGCACCATCGTTCCCCAGAGAAGGGGAGCAGCCCATGATACCATCCACCAGACCTGCCTATGAGACATATCTCAGAAAAGCACCCAAGAAGAATCCTAAGAAGAAGAGAAACTAATATATTCTGCAGTGAAAATTATTTTTTAAGCTTCAAATCTGAAAATGTTGAGGTGAACTTTCGACTGAAAAGAAATGCTTTTTATCTGCATTTTGTAAAGCTTTTAGGAAACCATCTAATAGGGCACACACATAGTGATTACTGGGAAGGACACCACCTCCGTGCAGAGGGTTGTCTTCCGAGCTCAGGGGACGACACGAGCTGGAGGAGGTGGCTATGAGGCATGGCCTGGCTCAGACGTGGGCCCAGGGGCAGGCCTGGCTCTCTGGAAATCAAGGCTTTCATTAGGCACATCATAGCTCCACGGATGATCTCCAAGGCTTCTCCCAAGTCTCCATTTTTATATATAATCTACATATTTTCAAAGGTTTTTCAAGAAAATTGTTATTCTTTGAAAATGTTATTACATATTTCAGAATACAACACTGAATTGCCTTTTCACTTTCTGTGTTTCAAACAATAAGCCATTTACATGAAACAAACATTTTTAACAGTGTGTTTGATCCTGCGGCTGTTTCACCATGTGCTATTCTAGTCCTCTGTTTGGAACACAAAAATCATTTCCAAAGCAACTAATTATAGTATAAGTCACAAGTGTTGGATTACTGCTGCTGGTAGGAAATTAGAAGCAACCATCATGCAAATATTAAAAGCGTCTTATTTTTTAAGTTCTCCCCAAAACTAGTACAAGATTTTTTAAAAATGCAGGAAAGACATACACAATATCCAATATAGAAATGAGCTTCTCAAGTTGGCTTTGTGAGTGATCAGCTTAGCACGAACCGGGAGAGAACCATTTTCTGTCTGGGACTTTATACTTTCCCTGAAATCAGTGGAGCTTGCTTGTGTGGATCTATTTCTGGCTCTCTTTTCTGTTCCGTTGGTCTGCGTATCTGTCCCTCTGCCAATGCCGCACTCTCTTGATCACCGTGTATTAAGCCTTAATATCGGGCAGTGGCTCCTCCCACTCGCTTCTTTGTCAAGATTGCTTTTGGTGCTCGGGGGCCAGGCCTTTTCATTTAAATTTTAGAGTTACCTTGTCCTTGTCTACAAAACTTGCTTAGGTTTTAATAGGGATTGAATTAAGCCTATCGATCGTTTTAGGGAGAAATGACATATTTACTGTCTTGTGGCTTCCATTCCACAAACACAGGATGTCATTCCACTTATCAAACCTTTGATTTCTTTCATCAGCATTTTGTAGTTTTAGACATACAGATCCTACACATATTTTGTTAATTGAATACCTGCGTTCGTGTGTGCTAAGTAGCTTCAGTCATGTCTGACTCATTGTGATGCTATGGACTGTAGCCCACCAGGCTCCACTGTCCATGGAATTTTCCAGGCAAGAATAATAGAGTGGGTTGCCATTTCCTATTCCAGGGAATCTTCCTGACCCAGGGACTGAACCCATATCTCTTACATCTCCTGCATTGGCGGGCGGGTTCTTTACCACTAGCACCACCTGGGAAGGCCAACTGAAGTAAGTATTTCATTATCTTCAGAGCATTCTTGCCTTGAGAACGCCATGAACAGTATGAAAAGCCAAAATGATAGGATACTCAAAGACGAACTCCCCAGGTCAGTAGGTGCCCAATACGCTACTGGAGATCACTGGAGAAATAACTCCAGAAAGGATGAAGGGATGGAGCCAAAGCAAAAACAATACCTAGTTGTGGATGTGACTGATGATAGAAGCAAGGTCCAATGCTGTAAAGAGCAATATTGCATAGGAACCTGGAATGTCAGGTCCATGAATCAAGGCATATCGGAAGTGGTCAAACGAGATGGCAAGAGTAAACGTCGACATTCTAGGAATCAGCGGACTAAAATGGACTGGGATGGGTGAATTTAACTCAGATGACCATTATATCTACTACTGCGGGCAGGAATCCCTCAGAAGAAACGGAGTAGCCATCATGGTCAACAAAAGAGTCTGAAATGCAGTACTTGGACGCAATCTCAAAAACGCCAGAATGATCTCTGTTTCCAAGGCAAACCATTCAATATCACAGTTATCCAAGTCCATGCCCCAACCAGTAACACTGAAGAAGCTGAAGTTGAAAGGTTCTATGAAGACCTATAAGACCTTTTGGAACTAACACCCTAAAAAGATGTCCTTTCCATTATAGGGACTGGAATGCTAAAGTAGGAAGCCAAGAAACACCTGGAGTAACAGGCAAATTTGGCCTTGGAATGCAGAATGAAGCAGGGCAAAGACTAATAGCGTTTTGCCAAGAAAATGCACTGGTCATAGCAAACATCCTCTTCCAACAACACAAGAGAAGACTCTACACATGGACATCACCAGATGGGCAACACCGAAATCAGATTGATTATATTCTATGCAGCCAAAGATGGAGAAGCTCTATACAGTCAACAAAAACAAGACCAGGAGCTGACTGTGGCTCAGATCATGAACTCCTTATTACCAAATTCAGACTTAAATTGAAGAAAGTAGGGAAAACCGCTAGACCATTCAGGTATGACCTAAATCAAATCCCTTATGATTATACAGTGGAAGTGAGGAATAGATTTAAGGGCCTAGATCTGATAGATAGAGTGCCTGATGAACTATGGAATGAGGTTCGTGACATTGTACGGGAGACAGGGATCAAGACCATTCAAGGCTGTATATTGTCACCCTGCTTATTTAACTTATATGCAGAGTACATCATGAGAAACGCTGGGCTGGAAGAAGCACAAGCTGGAATCAAGACTTCCTGGAGAAATATCAATAACCTCAGATATGCAGATGACACCACCCTTGTGGCAGAAAGTGAAGAGGAACTAAAAAGCCTCTTGATGAAAGTGAAAGAGGAGAGTGAAAAAGAAAAGTTGGCTTAAAGCTCAACGTTCAGAAAATGAAGATCATGGCATCCAGTCCCATCACTTCATGGGAAATAGACGGGGAAACAGTGGAAACCGTGTCAGACTTTATTTTTTTGGGCTCCAAAATCACTGCTGATGGTGACTGCAGCCATGAAATTAAAAGGCGCTTACTCCTTGGAAGGAAAGTTATGACCAACCTAGATAGTATATTAAAAAGCAGAGACATTGCTTTGCCGACTAAGGTCCGTCTAGTCAAGGCTATGGTTTTTCCTGTGGCCATGTATGGATGTGAGAGTTGGACTGTGAAGAAGGTTGAGCGCCGAAGAATTGATGCTTTTGAACTGTGGTGTTGGAGAAGACTCTTGAGAATCCCTTGGACTGCAAGGAGATCCAACCAGTCCATTCTGAAGGAGATCAGGCCTTGGATTTGTTTGGAAGGAATGATGCTAAAGCTGAAACTCCAATACTTTGGCCACCTCATGCGAAGAGTTGACTCACTGGAAAAGACTCTGATGCTAGGAGGGATTGGGGGTAGGAGGAGAAGGGGACGACCGACGATGAGATGGCTGGATGGCATCACGGACTCGATGGATGTGAGTCTGAGTGAACTCCGGGAGTTGGTGATGGACAGGGAGGCCTGGCGTGCTGCGATTCATGGGGTCGCAAAGAGTCGGACACGACTGAGCGACTGAACTGAACTGAACTGAAGACTTCCTATATAGACAATCATACCACCTACAAATACAGCTTTATATCTTCCTTTCCAATCTGCATACCATTTATTTCTTTTCCTTGACTCATTTAGTGGCCAGAACTTCCACATTCAGTACTAATAAGTTGTTACTGATCTTTTTAAAAAATGTATTTATTTTAATTGGAGGCTAATTACAATATTGTGGTGGTTTGGGGCATAGATTCACATGAATCAGCCATGGGTATACATGTGTTCCCCATCCTGAACCCCCCTTCCCACCTCCCTCCCATCCCATGCCTCAGGGTCATCCCAGCACACCAGCCCCGAGCACCCTGTCTCACGCATCAAACCCGGCCTGGAAGGCAGGAGCCTTTCACCATGTGGCATATGCTGTTGGCTGTTGCCTGTTTTAACAGACGTTCTTTACTGAGCTGGAGTTGCTCCCCTGTATTTCTAAATTCCTAAGAGTTTTTACCATGAACAGGTGTTGGATTTTGTCAGGTGCTTTGTCTGGGTCAATGGATATCATCATATTATTTTTATTCTTTGGCTTGATCATATATTGGACCACACGGATTGATTTTCTAATATTAAACCAGCCTTGCCCATCTGGAATAAATCCCACTTGGACACAGTGTATAGATTTTTATGTTGTTGGATTTGGTTTGCTAATATTCTGCTGAGGATCTTTCACATCTAAATTCAGGAGTGATATTGGTCTGTGTGGGGTTTTGTTTTACTGTGGTTTCACTCTTTGTCTGGTTTCGGTATTGGGACAATACTAGTTTCTCAAGTATGACTGGGAAGTGCTCCTCTTCTACTTTCTGAAAGGGGTCGTATAAAACTGGTGTTAATTCTTTCAACATTTCGTAAAATATTCCATGGAAGACATCTGGCCCTGCAGATTTCCTTACCAGGAGATGTTAAATGAAAAGTTCAAGGACTATTCACGTTATCCATTTCATCAGAGTTGGGTTTTCATAGTTTGTGGTTTTCAAGACATTGATCCACTTCTTGTGAATTTTTGAGCATCACGTCGTTCATGGTGTTTCCTTACTGCCTTCTTGATGTCTGCAGCATCCGTTCAGTAACGATGTACTAATATCCTGCACTAAGGCCATCCTGATTGTGATGATTTGTGTCTTCCCTATTTTTGCTTTTGTCAGTCTTGCTAGAGTTTGACGGTTTTATTTTCTTTGAAGAATCAACCTTTCCCATTGCTTTTTGCTGTTGTTTTCTGTCTCTCAGCTTCATGGGTTGCTGCCCTGGTCTCCACTGCCTCCTTCCTCCGTCCTAGTCTTTCTCGGGTTTCTTGCGGCCGAGGCTTCGGCTGCTCATCTGAGGCCTCGCCTCATCTCTGCTGGCGCGTTAGGTGCCGTGCACTCTCCTCCTGGCTCGGCTTTAGCTGCATCCTTCGCCTGACACTTTGACAAGAATGTGTTTCTCTAACGCTTGGTCAGCAACAGCCAGAGTCGCTCTTGGCTCGCTGCACAAAAAACACCCTTGGTGATCTATGCTCAAGCACTCCCACAGAATCACAGACAGATTCTCTCACACACTGTAAGGAGAACTCCAAGGCACCATTCCACCAACACACTCAGATGGCAACGAAGCGCAAATGTGGACCAGGCAAGCAAAGCGCTCTTCCTGCCCAGGTAGAAACACTCTTCTCAGACTGTGCACACCTCTGGAGAGAGGGCAGGGGTGTTACTACATCTACTCCACGCCTTGAAGATTCTAGGTTGTCTTATAGCCTTACTGGAGAGAAACTGAAATGGAAGAAAGTGCATCTTCTGGGAAGAAGCACAGAGAAAGCTGGGGTGAGCAAAACACCCAGGTGGATTTGTGTAAAGGTGTCAGAGAGGGAAAGAGACAACGATAGAGAATAAGACACGATCCTCAACATCGGCAGTCATCAGGGACGTGCAAACCAAACCGCAAAGATACCACTTCACTCCCACGGGGATGGTTAGAATCAAGAAGACAGAGAGAAACGGTCCTGGCAAGAAGGTGGGTGAACTGGAGACCTGTGCGCTGTTTGTGGGGTATAAAATGGTGCAGCTGTTTTGGAAACTAGTTCAGTAATTCCTCAAAAAGTTAAATATAGTTGCTACTGCTGTGATATGAAGTGCACATTTAAAAATGGTTGAGATGATAAATTTTGTTATTTTACCACAATTTTAAAAAGTTAAACATAGAATTACCATATGACTCAGAAGTTCTACTCCTAGGTATCTATCCAAGAGAAATGAAAACATATTTCCATATAAAGTTTTGTGCATGAATGTTCACAGCAGTATTATTATTCATAATAGTCAAAAGGTGGAAACAACCCAAATATACATCAACTGATAAAGGGATAAATAAATGGAATATGGAATATTATTTGCTTGTTTATACTAATATATATTAGTATGTATATAATATATATTCCATAATTTTATATATTCCATAATTCCATTCTCTTCCATAATTTTATATATATATATATATATACACACACAGAATACATTATTCCATAGAAAGGAATATTATTCAGCCACAAAAAAGAATGCAGTATTGATACGTGCTTCGCCATGGATGAACCTTGAAAACATTATGTTCAGTGAGAGAAGACAGTTACAAAAGGCCACCCTCTGTATGATTCCATTACTGTGAATTGTCCAGAACAGACGAACGTTCTGGACAGAAAGCAGATGGACGCTTTCCATGGGGGAGGGAGTGTGAGACTGGCTCCTGCGGGTGGGGTTTCTCTTTAAGGAATGGAGGTGTTCTGGAATTAGACAGTGATGGTGAATGCATTGATACCCACTCAACTGTACACTTTGAAAGGGTGAATTCCGTGGCACGTGAATCATGTCACAATTTTCAGAAGAGTACACAGGGCACACTAAGGAGAAGGGCCTTTCCTGGGAGCCTGGGGGGCGGGGGGCAAGCACTGGGTCGAGCCGGCCTCTGAGAGCCGCTGAGCTGGGGGTGGGCAGGAGCGGCGGGCAGGGTCTGAGCCTACTCTTGCTGACTTTGGACCTCGGGACAACTGCATCCTCAAGAAAGGTGCTCATCGCCTTAGATGGGAGGAGTTCCAGGCTTCAGACTGAAAGAAGAAAAGCCTAGGTAGGCAAAACGAAAAGGCAAGAACAAGCCGGCAGTGAGAAGGAGCAGGAGTTAAGTGCAGGCTTGTTTTGCCCCCAAACAGCAGCTGAGGGTGCAGGGGGCCACGCTGGGGTCGCCACCAGGCTGCCTGCAGGCCCTGGGCTCTGTCTTCTCTGGCTGTCACTCAGCTGGAGGGCACGCGTGACTTTCACTTTTGATTTTTCGATATTTCTGGTACATTCCTCAGCAATTGACGCCCCTTCTGGAGCTGAAGAACAACCATCTCTTTCATGCTTAGGAGACGCTTGGCATCCGAGCTATCTACTCTTTTCAAAAAGATTAACTACCAGAGAAAAACATAATTTCTTATTGAAAACAGGTTTGGACCAACTTCAGGGTTTTAAAATCATGCCTGCATTCCTATGGATCTGATACTGTTATGAGCGTGTATCTTACCACTGTGAAGTCAGGGTGGAAAATACATCATCTCTCTCAGACTCCTGGAACAACTTCAAAAGTTCTGGGTCCCCAGATAAGTGTGCAAGAATGCGCAATTCGATCTGCGAGAAGTCTGTCAGATAGAGCTCTGCGTTAATTCAGAACCCATCCGCACACGCCTCATTGTTGCCGCCCAGCCCAAGCGACCTCACTTTCCCCTCCCATGGGGAATCAAGGTCGGCACGCCCACCTCCCACCTGCCAGGCCCCTGGGCGTCTGGGCTGTTCGCCATCCCTGGGGCTAAGAGTCCACGAGACCTCTTCTGTAAGGCTGGCAAGGCCTCCAGGGGGCCGCACTCATTGAGTCATCAGAACATCCCAGAGGTTCAGAAAGGGCTCTCCCTGTGCCAGGCTGTGTGCCTGGGGTACGCTAGTGAACAAGACAGATGCCGGTCCCTTCCTGTGTGGAGCTTCTACTCGAGAGGGAGACGGTTTGGGTGAATTATTCGGTGTGTTGGAAGGTGAGCAACACACCGAAATGGGAAAGACAGATTGAGAGGAGGAGGTTCCAGAGTGAGTGTGTGGGGAGGTTGCTGCTGTGGCGTGTCACCGAGAAAGGGGCGAGGCAGCAGAGGCAAGGAGGTTGGAGGGGGGAGCAAGGCCACACCTGGGGAGAAGGGATAAGAATGGCCTAGCAGGGAATCTGGGCTCGGATGCAGCCACGTGAAGCAGCCCAGGAGGCAGGGCTGCCCTCGTCTTCTGTGCAAAAGAAGCCTCGGCTTCGTATGAACATCTGCCTCGGGTTCACCTTCACGAGTGAGTTCTGTAAGCACCTTTGGATTATTCGATTTCTAAGCATTTGAACACGTGAAACATGTAACGTGTGCTCTAGTGACACACTGTGTCTACCGTGGCCGGCGCATACCTGCTGCCAGGAAGGTGTGGCCTTCGGATGAAATAAACGCCGTCCTTGGGGAGATGCTGAGTTCGTCCTCTTCACCTGAATCATTATGAGTTCAAGAGCACTTGGTGAGCTGATCGTGAGCTGACTCATAGCTACTCCTCACACACAGTTATTTTAACATCACTCGGAAGTCAGAAGAGTTATTTTCCTGGTTTTACTTAATGCAATTTTAAAACATCATAAGACTGCTGAAAGCAAACTAGATTTTCTGCCGTTAAAATTTCCTGTTCTGTCTAGAATTCTTAGTGAAGAAAAGGTCAGACACTGACCCTCTCGCCTCACCGATAGGAGGCCTTCTTCGGGGGAGGTCTCCCCACGGAATGTGTGGTGAAGGGCTGGCGGAGGCCACGCTGCTGCCCACCTCCAGGAGCTCTGTTCACGTACAACAGCGTGCACGTTACTGAAGTTCACAGCGCTTCACTGCTTAGCTTCGACCTTCCGGAAGCAGCAGTGCCCGAAGCCAAGGGGCAGGAGTTTACGGGGAATGGGCCCCGGAACCCGGCTTTGCTCAGACTTGACCTTTTCTTTTTTAGAAATGTCATCACCCGCACGGCAGTGGAGTGGATCGAGAGAAAGAAAAGAGTGACTACGCTTTTATGAACATGTCCAGTAATTTTCAGACCTTAATAAAAGCCAGCTCCCTTGTCTGTAGTCTCTTCTCTGTTGGGAAGCTGGTGGGGGAGAGGCGGTGGGAGGGGAGCCGCTTCCCGTGGTAATTTATCATCCATTTTCACTTAGAAACCGCTAGAGGGGAGGGGCCGTGCCACTTTAGCTGGGTTTTATTTTTCAGTGTATATTTAAATCCTGGTCACGCAAATACAGAGGAGAACCTCAGGAAAGAAAAGCAGTTACTTAGATAGAAAAACAATTACAAACATTTTTAGGCTTTAAAAAAAACGTCGCTCAAGATTTTTGTGAAGTAAAAAGAAATGTGTTACCTTTAAAACTTTGAGGTTTAGTTATCTGAATTGGGTGTTTGGAGATACCTTGGATATTCTGCGAACAATAAAGGGGAAACTGCTTTAGCTGAAATATCTTCTCTTAATCTGAATCATTGAACAGTATTTAAAATGTGTTACATTTAAAATATATATATTTTTATTGGAGAAGGAAATGGCAACCCACTCCAGTATTTTTCCTGGAAAAGTCCATGGACCGGGGAGCCCGGGGGCTGCAGTCCGTGGGGTTATATGACTGAACACGCACGCCTGAGGAGGGTGGAGAGAGAGGGGCTGGTAGCAGTAAACTGGAAGAACTAAAAATACATGTATTTATCTGGCTGCCCCAGGTCTGAGCTGCGGCGCTTGAGCTCTCAGGGACGGCATCTGGGGTCTAGCTCCCTGACCAGGGAGGGAACCTGGGCTCCCTGCACTGGGAGCTCAGAGTCTTTGCCGCTGGACCGCCAGGGAAGCCCCTAAAATGTGTCGCATTTTATTAAACACTAACCAAATAACCAACGCCAATGTATTATGCATACGTGTATCAATACTTAATACAACTAATACTGAAACACAATTTTGGTGGGTAGACCAAAGAATCAATGTAGAGTCAATATACAAAAATCAAACCTATGTTTACAAAGTGCCAATGAATAACCAGACATTGAAATTAAATGAACAATGCCATTTATATTAATAACAGCACCCCCAAAACATTTAGGTATAAACTTGTATGTTGAAAGCTACAGAATCCTGATAAAAGAAAATTAATAGTCCTAAATAAATGGAAAGCTATACCAAGTTCATGGATTAGAACATTCAACATTCATATGCCAATGACTCCCAAATTGATCTATAAATTCAATACAATCCTAATTAAAATACTAGCAGTATTTTTCTTAGCTATCAACAAGCTGATTCTATAAATAATGGATTATAAATATAAGTGTAAAATGCAAAACTCTAAAACTTTTAGAGGAAAATTTAAGAGAAAATCTTTGTAATCTTGCATTAGACAAAGAATTCTTAGATACACCCCTTCCGCATGGTCCATAAAGAAAATGAAAAACTGGACTCCATCGAACTTACTTGTTTTTTGCAAATCACGTTGGATTCAAAACATCAAAAGCACTCGCAGACTTCCCTGGTGGTTCAGTGGCTAAGACTCTGCCGCCCCATGCAGGGGTCATGGGTTCAATCCCTGTTCAGGGAACTAGATTCCACATGCCACATAGTATGGCCGAAAAATAGGAACTCTCAAAAAAAGTTAGCAATGAAAGGTACTTCCAGAATGGCAGAGTGAGGAGCCTGCCAACTCATTCTATGAAGTGTTATCCTGATGCTAAAACCAGATACCAAATACAACATCCTCCATAAAGAGGCACAAGGATCCTCAGTCAACATTAGCACACTGAAACTAGCAACACACAAAAAGGGTTTTGCACACAGCCAACAGGGACTTATCTCAGAAATGCAAAATAGTAATCAAATTAACATAATACACCAGATTAGCAGCATAAAGGACAAAAACATGTCCTCACCACAACAGGACATAAGTGTTCAGCAGAAGTCCAACACTCTTTCATATTAAAACATTTCAGTTTTCTAGGAAGAGACTCTTCTCAAGTTAATAGAAGAACATCTACAAAATTAACTCACTCTGAGTAATGTCAGGGTCTATAGTTGTATAAAATAGAATATGTTCTCTAATTAATAGCATGTCAAACTAGAATCAGACCAGACTGTAACTAAACGTGCTCGGCTAAAAGCTCTTGGCGAGCACAGCTCGGTGTAAGCTCACCCGGCAAGCAAGGACGCAGCTCCTAAAATCATTTCCCTTCCACGGCCCATAAAACATCAGCTTAATGAAAGTTTCTTTACCAATGGAAAGAGGGATAAAGAAGCTTATTTGTCCTGAGAAAGCAGAAATGTGATTACTTTTAGATAAAGGAAACTTTTTAATAATTAAGCGCTACTTTTTATGCTTTACAACATAAATAATCAAATAACAGTGAGTGCCCACTGTGGTGTCCGACTCTTTGTGACCCCATGGACTGCAACACGCTAGGTTCCTCTGTCCATAGAATTTTCCAGGCAAGAATACTGGAGCGGGTTGCCGTTTCCTACTCCAGAGGATCTTCCCAACCCAGGGAATGAGTCTGGGTCTCTTTCATTTCCTGCGTTGGCAGGCGGAAGCTCTACCACTGCACCAATGTGGAAGCCCAATAAAAATAACAGAAACTTCACTAAATATCTAACCTACACAGCACACTTGATACACTATAGCACACTATACAACACTCTATAGTTTGAACATTTTAAGGAAAGTTAAAATGAACATTTTGTCCTTTGATCATATGACAGAAGGCATGCTAAGAAGGGGCTTGAAGGGTATAGCTTTTTTTTCCCCCACCACGGCTGGTAGACGTGAGCTCAATTCCCAGGCAACTTCCGCTTATCTCATGGCGTCTTCTTTTCTGTTATTACACGGAAGCCGCTCTGCCCAGTGAGCAGAAGGGAAGCTCTGGCATCTGACTCTGGCAGAGAACCTCAACCTTGAACACCGTCTTTCACTGTCAAGTTGCAGGGAAAGAAGAGTTTAAGGCTTAGTTCCCTTCAGTTAATCTTAAAACAAGCCAGATAAAAATGTTGTTAACGCTGACTGGAGACTAGAGGAATGTACAATCACCAAATAAGAAAAAATAAATTACTTTCAATCAGAACTGCTTTTATGAAGTGTCCCAAATATGTCTAGAGATAACAGTTATTAAAATTAAATCAGCTGTTAAAGATAGAACCAGAATATTTTGATGGAGAACATAAAAAACTCTATAAATATAATCTTCTATCAAGGTAATTTTTTTTTTTAAATAAAAGTAACCGTTTTATTATAGAACTGTCTTACCGAAAAGTTAGGAACATAGGATAGGCCCCTCACTGGGTTGCCTATATTGCTAGCATCTTACGTTTTTAGGCTATTTGACACAATTAAGAAACCAGCATCAATACGTTATTACTAATTCCATACGTTATTTCGAGTTCACCAGTTTTCGCCTGAAGTCCTCTTTCTGCCCCAAGCCCCTCCCCAGGACCCCACATCGCGCCCCGTCCTCTGGTTCCCTTAGCTCCTTGGCTGCGGCAGCTTCCCCGATTTTGTGTTCTATGACCTCGTTCTGGGGGCGCTGGTCGGGCAGCACGTCCCTCAGCTGGGATCTGCTTGCTGTCTTTCTCCTGGTTGGACCAGGGCTGCGGGCTTGGGGAGGGAGGCCTCCGAGATAAGCGCCCTCCTCCTGCCAGCAGGCCAAGGGTGCCTGCTGCCGGCGCGACCCAGCGCTGCTGACCTCGGCCCTGCTCTGACACGGTGTTTGCTACATTCTCCCCTGGACAGGTACCGTTTTATTCTCCCCTTTCTAGGCTGCTCTCTCTGAAATCGAGTTTCTGAGCACAGCCCTCCGTCTGCAGTGACAGAGATGAAGTGAGAGGGGTGGTGTCCTGAGAAAGCTGACTCCCCGGGGGGTGTTCACTGACCCGCCTGCCTCGGCGCAGAGGACAGAGCAGGGGAGGGGAGCGGCGGCCAGCCGCGGCGTGGACCCCGCTGGTGTGGGCAGGACAGGGAGCTCTGCAGCAGCCAGAGGCGGAACCCGGCCAGCAGGGGGCTGCATCGCAGGATGTGCGAACTCTCTTCCTTGGTTAAACTTATTCATGGGTATTTTATTATTTTTGATGCACCTGTAAACAGGATTTGTTGTTGTTCACTCACTCGAGTCCAGCTCTTTGCGACCCCATGCGCTGCAGCACGCCAGGCTTCCCGGTCCTCCACTATCTCCTGCAGTTTGCTCAAACTCACGTCCACTGAGTTGGTGAAGCTGCCTCACCATCTCATCCTCTGCCACCCTTTTCTCCTCATGCCTTCAACCTTTCCCAGCATCAGGGTCTTTTCCAAAGAATCAGTTCTTTGCATCAGGTGGCCAAAGTATTGGAGCTTCAGCTTCAGCATCAGTCCTTCCAATGAATATTAAGGGTTGATTTCCTTTAGAATTGACTGGTTTGATCTCCTTGCAATCCAAGGAACTCTCAAGAGTCTTCTGCAACACCACAGTTTGAAAGCACCAATTCTTTGGCACTCAGTCTTCTTTATGGTCCAGCTCTCACATCCGTACGTGACTATTGGAAAACCCGTAACTTTGACTAGATGGACCTTTGTTGGCGAAGTAATGTCTCTGCTTATTAATATGCTGTCTAGGTTTGTCATAGCTTTTCTTCCAAGGAGTAAATGTCTTTTTCTCCTTGCAATTCAAGGAACTCTCAAGAGTCTTCTGCAACACCACAGTTTGAAAGCACCAATTCTTTGGCACTCAGTCTTCTTTATGGTCCAGCTCTCACATCCGTACGTGACTATTGGAAAACCCGTAACTTTGACTAGATGGACCTTTGTTGGCGAAGTAATGTCTCTGCTTATTAATATGCTGTCTAGGTTTGTCATAGCTTTTCTTCCAAGGAGTAAATGTCTTTTAATTTCATGGCTGCAGTCACCATCTGCATTGATTTTGGAGACCGAGAAAATAAAGTCTCTCACTGTTTCCATTGTTTCCCCATCTATTGGCCATGAAATTATGGGACTGGATGCCATAATCTTAGTTTTTTGCATGTTGAGTTTTAAGCCAACTTTTTCACTTTCCTCTTTGACTTTCATCAAGAGGCTCTTTAGTTCCTCTTCACTTTATGCCATTCAGTTCAGTTCAGTCACTCAGTCGTGTCCAACTCTTAGCGACCCCATGAATCGCAGCACGCCAGGCCTCCCTGTCCATCACCAACTCCCGGAGTTCACTCAGATTCACGTCCATCGAGTCAGTGATGCCATCCAGCCATCTCATCCTCGGTCGTCCCCTTCTCCTCCTGCCCCCAATCCCTCCCAGCATTAGAGTCTTTTCCAGTGGGTCAACTCTTCACATGAAATGGCCAAAGTACTAGAGTTTCAGCTTTAGCATCATTCCTTCCAAAGAAATCCCAGGGTTGATCTCCTTCAGAATGGACTGGTTGGATCTCCTTGCAGGACAAGGGACTCTCACGAGTCTTCTCCAACACCACAGTTCAAAAGCATCAATTCTTCGGTGCTCAGCCTTCTTCACATCATCTGCATATCTGTGGTTATTGACATTTCTCCCCACAATCTTGATTCTAGCTTGTGCTTCATCCAGCCTGGCATGTCTCATGATGTACTCTGTATAGAAGCTAAATAAGCAGGGTGACAATATACAGCCTTGAAACACTCCTTTCCCAATTTGGAACCAGTCTGCTGTTCCATGTCTGGTTCTAACTGTTGCTTCTTGAGCTGCATACAGGTTTCACAGGAGACAGGCAAGGTGGTCCGGTATTCCCATCTCTTGAAGAATTTTCCAGTTTGTTTTGATCCACACAGTCAAAGGCTTTAGTGTAGTCAATGAAGCAGAAGAAGATGTTTTTCTGGAACTCCCCTGTTTTTTCTATGATCCAGCGGGCGTGAGATCTGGGTGCTGGGTGTGCTCTCTAACGGGGTGTCACTGCTCTGGGCGCTCTAGGCTGACAGAACAAGGAGACGCATCTGCATGTGGCCACCTGTGTCTGCCTGGAGGTAAATGGGAGTCCCCCCTGCTGTCTGCAGCTCTGTCCACCACCACGTGGGTCACCCCAGCGTCGTCCCTACTCCAACACGAGAGACCTGGCTCCCACCATTGGTGACCACGTCTCTCTCCCGGGTCCTCCAGGCCGCGGGCAGGTCCCTGAGCCTCGGGGGTCCTCCGGGCCGCGGGCAGGCCCATGAGCCTCGGGGGTGCACCGGGCCGCGGGCAGGTCCCTGAGCCTCGGGGGTCCTCCGGGCCGCGGGCAGGCCCATGAGCCTCGGGGGTGCACCGGGCCGCGGGCAGGTCCCTGAGCCTCGGGGGTCCTCCGGGCCGCGGGCAGGCCCATGAGCCTCGGGGGTGCACCGGGCCGCGGGCAGGTCCCTGAGCCTCGGGGGTCCTCCGGGCCGCGGGCAGGCCCATGAGCCTCGGGGGTGCACCGGGCCGCGGGCAGGTCCCTGAGCCTCGGGGGTCCTCCGGGCCGCGGGCAGGTCCCTGAGCCTCGGGGGTGCACCGGGCCGCGGGCAGGTCCCTGAGCCTCGGGGGTCCTCCGGGCCGCGGGCAGGTCCCTGAGCCTCGGGGGTGCACCGGGCCGCAGGCAGGTCCCTGAGCCTCGGGGGTGCACCGGGCCGCGGGCAGGTCCCTGAGCCTCGGGGGTGCACCGGGCCGCGGGCAGGTCCCTGAGCCTCGGGGGTCCTCCGGGCCTGAGCAGGCCCATGGACCTCGGGGACACTGCAGAGTGGGTGCAGCGTGGTGGGCACACAGACGTGACCGCACATCAGGAGGACTGTCTGGAAAGGTGCCCAAACGATGGAAACTGCAAGCAAGTGGGACTTCATTCTCCTATTGGGCATAACATTTTCTGCTGTTAATGTGGACACTGAAATAAACGAAAACCACCTCCGAGTCCTTTGTGTGGCAAACCCCGCCAAGGTCTCCAGGTCGCGGAGATCCCCTGCGGGAAGTGCCCGGACTCCGCATCGAGTCCCTTCCTCAGCCTCCGCCCGCTGCTCTGGAGGGGTGACGTCCGGGCACTCGCCCCGCATTTATCTTCACAGTGGACTCGGGCACGTGTAAGAAAAATAAGAGAACTGATCTAGAAAAACTCAATGCTCCCAGCCCTCAGTCCACGTTCAGCGACAGGCGCGGTGCAGAGGTGGCATCTGAAGTCTCTCCTTTGGCATCTATCAGAATGTCGGCAGTTGTTTTAGCAAAAAATGCCAAAAACAGGGTCCGGATTGACCTGTGGAGAAGGCAGCCGCCGCTCATGACTGCGGCCGGCGCGTCGGCGCGCAGGCTCCGCGCTCCAGGCAGCCGCGGAGGCGCCGGGAGCCCAGGCGCGGAGACGGCAGCGCCCTCGGATAAGCCAGGGCGGGCCGCGGCCTCCTCTGCCCCGCTCTCCAGTGGAGCGGCTCCCCAGTCTTCTGAGCGCTGTGAGGGACGCCCGCCGGGGGCTGCTGGGGTAAATGAGGAGCCGAGCTCCTGGGGCGGGCTTCCTTCGGCTGCCGCCTCCCCGGTCAGCGCCGCCCCGAAGGCTGCCTTTCCCGGGCTTTCGGGCTGCCCGCCCCTGCGGCGTGTTCTCCAGTGTTCATCACCTCCCACACCGCGACTAGCTGGGCGCGTTTGCTGTCGGTCTCGGGCCCTCCACCCCCAGGCTCCACGAGGGCAGAGGTTTCGGTCCGCTCGGCAGGAGCTCCGCGGTTCTGGGAGTGAGCGAGGAGAGGCAAGAAGGGAGGCGGGCGGAGGAGCGGGGGTCCGGACTTCAGCCTGAGAGCCTTGGCCGCAGGTGGGCCTGAAGAGCATGGGGCTGGCACCTGAGAGGCTCCCAGGCTGCGGCCCAGGAGGCTGGGGGATGGAGGGGGACGAGGAGGCGGGGAGAGCAGAGGACCCCACGGGAGCTGGTGCTCAGCTCCACGTGCAGGCCTGCCTGAGGGACCAGGGGGCTGAGACAGGGACTGCGACTCGGTGGGGGTTTTCTGAGAGATCTGAAGGAGAGCTCAGTAAAGAGAGATGGGAGAGTCTGAGCATGTGAGTGGGCAGCTGCTGGTGGGAAGGGGCGTGTGCAGGGGGCCCAGAGGAGGGAGGGGCGCGGGGCTGGGGAAGGAATCAGTCGCGCCCCCCGCCCCGCCCCCAGCGGAACAGGAGCGCGAGCCGCCTGGGGAGGAAGGCCAGACCCGGCCACCAGCAGGGGCACAGTGCCGGCAGCCTGCAGCGGGCCAAGCGCTCGCCACCAGGGAGGCCTGAGCCTCTGCCAAGCAGAGGAGGGAGGCCGGGCCGAGTATGGCCACAGGGGTCGGGCAGCGTGACTCCAAGAAGAGGCTCCTCTCCCGGCCGGCTCTTTGCCTCTGAAGGTCTGTTCAGCTGCAGGTCACAAGCAGCGCTTTGAAAGATGACTTTGAATGGAACAAAAATCAGCAGTGTGCACGGCTTGGTGGTACCTGCCCCTAATCACCTCCACCCGCCAGGGCCCCATGAAGGCAGATGTGTGGAAGGGCTGTGACTCGTTCAAGGACCATGAGGCGACAGACCTTTATATTCCAAGTAAGAGTAGGAAAGTAATGTCACTAAAATAACAAAATACAGAGGCTTAAAAATCGCATTCGAGTCAAATAATGGTGCAGATTTAGCTGTAATTATCTAATTTATGAAAATCTTGCTTGTAAATATTTTGATAGATATTTAAATGATATCAGGGCTTCCCTGATAGCTCAGTTTGGTGAAGAATCCACCTGCAATGCAGGAGACCCTGGTTCAATTCCTGGGTTGGGAAGATTCGCTGGAGAAGGGAAAGACTACCCACTCCAGTATTCTTGGGCTTCCCTGGTGGCTCAGCTGGTAAAGAATCTGCCTGCAATGTGGGAGACCTGGGTTCGATCCCTGGGTTGGGAAGATCCCCCGGAGAAGGCAACAGCAACCCATTCCAGTGTTCTGGCCCGGAGAATTCCAAGGACTATATAGTACATGGGGTCGCAAAGAGTTGGACACGACTGAGCAACTTTCACTTAAATGTTATCACGTGGGAGGGATATTCATAAGCAAAGCTGAAAAATTCACACACCAACAATGGAAAGAGCAAGGCTAGATTCTTCTAAACGAGCCACTGGGACAGCCGGCAGGCAGAGATGAGCACGGGGCTTAAACACTGAACAGGGAGTGCAGGACTCTTCCTGGGGCACAGTCTGAGCCTGAAGGCAAGTTCCTGAGACTCTTCACCAAACAACAACCTAAGAACAACTGGCACACTGGAGGGCAGGCTAGAGCATCTGCTCCTAGAAGCAAAAAGATAATAATAAGTATCCCTTTCTAGTGCATTCAAAGAGAGGCTGGTTAAATTAAACGTATGTAGTAGATTTAAAATTTGTGACCCATATTTCTGCTAAGAACATGAAAAAGACCATAACCTTGCCACTTGCTTTGGGCCTCGCAGCTCGTTTTCCTCTTCCTTAGAGAACGGCACTCCGATTTTCACGCGGGCCCCCCTCCCCACTTTCCATCAGCCAGCAGAGCCTGTCCTCTGGCCACGGCAACTAGCTCAAGGATGACCAGTGGCTATTCCAGACAGAGATGCAAAGAGATGCTTGCTGAGGGCATCTGCAAAAGGTGTTTCCTCCTCCTTTCATGGAAGGGGCATGGAGAGACATTGCTCATTTCCACTGGAGAGAAACTAAGCTGGTATCCCCAAGACCTGCTAAGATGCTGAGAAAGAGAGGCTGGGAGACGGGGGACAGAAGATGGACTGCCCATATGACTTTGACTGCTAGATCAAACCTTGCCTGAAGCCAGCCCTTCCTTGAACTTTCTAAGTCAGGGATGCTGAGATTGTTGAGGTCAGTTTAGTCTGATTTGCTGCCACTTGCAACTGAAGGTATTTGAATGAATACGTGGACTAGCGTTGTTTTCATCACCAGTTTAGACATGGCGAGAAGCACCCACTCAGCAAAGGACGAACAGTCCTCCAAGCCCAGCCTGTCCCCTTGACTTTCCTCAGTCATGCCCCTCCCACTCCGGGTGGCATCTGCCAGGAGGAGCCTACAAACCCACAGCATCAGGAAGGGGTGGGGCCTACGGCAGTAGCCTCGGGCTACCTGCCCTCACTGCTTCCGCTGATGAAGCCAGTTGTCACACCACGGCCAACATCCAACGGCCCCTTCCCTGCCGACCTGGTTCTGGCCTTGGCTCTGCCTGACATTGCTGATCTGCTGAAACTCAGGTCCTGGACTTGGCCTTGGACTGTCCATTCACAGCCCCCGCCATGACCTGTCCAGACCGGACAAATATGGTAGCCCTGCATTTCCATACCAGGGGACCCGGGATCCAGGGATCATGGACTTCCCAGCCCTCACTCAGGCCCTTAGGGCTATGGAGTCGTGGTAGGAAAGCCACTTCGGGTTCCTGCCCAAGGCTCATGCCCAGTCTTGGCCTGGAGCTCCTGGAAACACTGCCTTCTCCCAGGCTTCTGGGCCGGAAGCAAGCCTCAGCCCCATGGCTTGCAGCTTGTGTCAGCCTACCCCCTTCTGAGTCGCTTCAGTCGTGTCTGACTCTGTGTGACCCCATAGATGGCAGCCTACCAGGCTCCCCCGTCCCTGGGATTCTCTGCGTTTCTCCCCCAGAGGGCCTGGCCAGGCCGTTTCGGAGGAGGTGCTTGCCTCCCTCTCAGCATTCCTCCCAGGCCACGAGGAGTTCCCATGCCTCCCTGTGAAATGGACCTGTCCGTATAGCATACTTGCATACCTTACATTATAAACTCTGAAAAATACACTCCTGAGTCTTGATATTTAAAGGGAAGCTTCCGAAGGGAAAAAAAAAAAAAAAACGTTTTCTGACGGTCGTTCCTGACACTTTCTTGTTTCTGCTGAGCACTTTCACAAGTTGCATGTTGAAAGCCAGAGCCAAACACAGACTTCTTTCTTCTCAGCTGTATCCCCCTCTCCCTCTGAAGAAACAGAGGCCTCAGCTCCAAGAGGTGCTGGGAATGAAATCCACAGAAGACAGTGTTTTGTGCTTGTGCAAGCAAGGCTTTTGTTCCTTCAAAGCTGCCAATTAGGAGACTACGCTTCCAGGAAGGTGTGTGGGTGCTCTCCCACCCCCCAGCCGGTACAACCAGAGCCTGGATGAACCAAGGCGGGCAAGCAGGTGGACAGAGTGAGGCAGACAGGCTTGGGACCACGGGGCCAAGGGTTACGAGTCCGATCCCCCACCGAGTCCCCCCAAACTGAGCACGTGCTAAGTAAGTGACAGCTGGATTAACACGCAGAAAACCGTACGGTCTAACAGGATGAGGCTTCCTTTCAGAATCTTCCCTGGTGGCCAAGACGGTAAAGCGTCTGCCTGCAGTGTGGGAGACCTGGCTTCAATCCCTGGGTCAGGAAGATCTCCTGGAGAAGGAAATGGCAACCAATCCCATGGACGGAGGAGCCTGGTAGGCTACAGTCCATGGGGTCGCAAAGAGTCGGACACGACTGAGCGACTTCACTTTCTTTTCTTTCTCCTTTCAGAAACAAGAAGTGCAGCGGCAGCCGCGCGTCTGGGCGAAACCTCCCTCACAGAGACGGCGCTTCCCCAGCGCTGACTCACCGGGCGCTTCGCTGACAGCCTTCCGCTCACGGTGCCCGTCTGGTTCCACGTGGAGGATACGGCGCCCTTGATCAGTGGGAAAGAATCGGTTTAGGTTCTGATGATGCCGCATGGAGGCACCCACACGCTGGCCCCCCAGTCTCTGCCTATAGCACACAGCTCTCAGGGCGCTGCCCTGGAGACCCGAGCCAACGGCCCTGACCTCCCAACCCGAGTGTCCTCGGTTACAGGACTCCCCCACGGGGTCAGGGTGACCGAGGTTCCCCCCGACTGGTGCAGAAGCTGCAGGAGGACACGGGGGCTGACGTGCTGTGGGGGGCTCAGCGTGGACTTGAGGAGGGCTGCCCTCCCCTGACTGGCAGGGGCTGTCCCTTGTCACTAGCCTCGCGCAAGCCACAGCACCTCGGACCGCAGCCTTCTCACGCGTGAACTCAAACAACACCCCCCTCGAGGGACTGTGGAAAGGACACGCGGCAACAGGCGCAAGAGCGCGTGGTCGGCAGCAGAGCTTCCATGTGAATGTGAGATTTTAAGGTGAAATGTCACCTTACGCTGTAGAGCGGAATGATAACAAAATTGTGGCTCACAGGTTCAAGAATCTTAGACTATTTACAGAAATTCTACTTGTATCTGCACTCATGTCTAAGTGACTCATATTCCCAATCACTATATGTATATATATTTTTAAGCTTTGTTACCTTTTTCATGCAGGCTAGCAATCCATCTACAAAGGTGGACTTGAGCTTGTGAACCTAGATCGTAAAACAAAAACGGTCACTTTCTCTGTTTAAGTACTTAAATGAGGAACAAGCGTCAAAGCCCTGCTTCTCTGCATGCTGGGTGTGGCTCATTGCCTGTCCCCTCAGGTAACCCCAGGAGGCCCTGAAATGGCCTTGTGTGGTGCCCAGGATCCAACAACGACCAACAGAGAAAGATGTCGCCCTGCTCCTTCTAATGATGCTTTTCACAGGAAAGCTGCAGAGAGAACGGGAGCGTCACCCGGGAGCGTCACCTAGGGTCGCCGCGGCGCCTCCTAGTTCAGGGGCGACCGTCACCCGCCCCTCCGGCTGCCCAGTCACAGGAACAGCAGCAAACCACCACGCGGAGAGTGGCAGCAAGCGCCGTGAGCGCCCAGACGCCAGGTGCACGACGGAGAAACCAGAGGGCTGGGAGGGCAGCTGGACACAGGGGTGTGCTCAGCAGCCAGCAAGCCCGGGGAGGCCTCTAACTCACACGGCGCCACGCCGGGGCGCGAGGAACATCGCCTCCGCGCAGAGGGAGCCAGGCTTGCACGAGGTCAGCCTGAACAAACCGATGCTTCAGGATGCGGTCAGGGCTACCTCCGTGATGATTCTGGGTGTCACGCGGGCCCCCTTCGTTATCAACATACTTACAGAAAAAATAAATCTAACTTACCTGCCTGTATTCCAAAATTATTTTGGGTAATGGATGAAGGTCTTGCAGAGCATTTAACTAAAAAATAAGAATAAATATCACCAACAGAATTCCTTCACTTAATCTCAACAGTTTAAGCACTCCTTTTCAGATGGAGAAAGTCCTGATAATACACGGTCTATCTTGAGCACACTTTCCACAATGAAGACGGGTAATGAACCCAGCTGACCAAGTGTCACAGTGTTAATCCCCTAACAGAGTCACTACTGTACACGCGGGAGCGAAAGGCACTTCACACGAGCTTGGAAGGAGGATTCCCCTTGAGACCTGAATCCCTGAAGTCTAAACCCAGAGCATGTAAACACCATGCGGAGGAGTAAATGAGGAAAATGCCTACAGTTGTGTGACTCCACAGTTTCGGAACGCCCGACACTTTGAGACACAGCTACCTGGGCACCCAGCTGCGGAGGCAACGCTGGGATGTGACTATGCGTTTTCCGTTTAATTTTTAAAAGTCGAAGTACAACATACACAAAGTACAAGACCCCGTGAACAAGGTTTGTTAAATTACCACAAAGTGAGCATGCCTGGGTACTGCCAGAGGGAACATTCCGGGTTCCCACACAGGTCTCTGTCCCTCCCCCAGAAGTAACCACCACCCTGGCCTCCTCCAGCAAGACCCGTCTTTACCACTTTTTGAGCTTCGCATCCGTGGAGCAGGGTTAGTGTTGTGTGTGTGCGGCCCCCGTGGTTCAGTGTCCGGTGTTAAGGTTGGTCCTTGCATGAGGGGCTCCCTGGTGGCTCAGTGGTAAAGAATCTGCCTGCAGTGCAGGAGGCCTGGGTTCGATCCTTGGGTCAGGAAGACCCCCTGGAGGAGGGCATGGCAGCCCACTCCAGTATTCTGGCCTGGAGAATCCCATGGACGCTAGTCTGTGTGGCTGCAAGGAGTTGGGCACAGCTGAGCCACTTTCACTCTCCAATTGCTTTTTGATGGATCTTGACGGCCAACAGGCTGAGGCCTTCAGTAGTGCTTTTAAGATCATCTTGGCTCTTCGAGCTTTTGGCATCTCCGTATAAATTTGGGTTTGGTTCGCCAGTTTGTACCAAAAAGTCCTGCCAGGGAATCAGGATCATTTTGAATCTGCAAGTCCCTTTGGGGGAGAACTGACAACACAGCGGTGATGCCCTGGTGTGAGCCCCAGAACTGTGCTGCTCTCTGTTTGCAGACGACTGGTCACACACAGCCTGGGCTGGCCACAGGGACGCAACGGCAGGGCCACCACTGGAGGCCCCTGAGCAGGCTCTGCCCGGGGAGGAGCCCTGCCTCCGTGCAACCCAGCACTGCGGCTTCTCAGAGAAGCCGTCCCTCGGGGGATCAAAGGGCAGGAAAACAGCCACGAAAACTGTTAAGATCAGCTCGCTCTCTTTATCCTGATACCTTACTCACAAAAGCACTCTGACCGCAGGCTCCCTGCATGTCTCCAGTCGAGCTGTCTGAGCACACTTGAGAAGATGGAGTGTTTGATCTCTGGGTGAAGCCCTGCCGCGCCGGGTGACTGTCACTGTGAGCGCCTCATCACACGCTCCCTGTTGGCTCCGGGCGCCACGTTCTTTTCCGTCTCTGGCTACTCTGCAGCCGCAGCTTGGCGCCTCTTCCCTCTGGCCCCTATGTGGCAGTTTCTCAGCGTCCAGTTCTGTGGTTATCGGTGCGGGCTGCTTATGGACTCAGGGGGGGAGCTTCAGAAGCACGTCGGGACTGGGCCGCACACCCCCAGCCTCTGACTCTCTGGCTCAGTCGAGGGTCTAGGCACGAGGGGTTCTCAAAAGCTCCTGCCAGCGTGGAGGGCTGACCCCCAGGGCGACGATGTCCAAGTGAGCACCTCCAGCACGAGACGTCTCCTCACAGACCCAGCTGCTCTGTGTCAACATATGTGCCCACACTTGTCTTCCCGAGCGCAAGACTGAGCGCTTGACACCCCTCGCCCCTGCCCAGTAAACCGCTTCTCTCTTGGCTCTTCCTGGGTAGCGGCCATCTCTACCTGCTCAGGTGCAGAACTGAGATAACCAGGAATTACTCCACATTCACACTCAGGTGAGCTCACACTTACAGAAGCACCCTTCTGTTCTCAGCATGCTCTGGGCCTCTGTCTGCCCTGCTCCAGCCTCACCACCGGCACCTGGACACTGAGCCCGGAGCCCACACCACGGCCAAGGCCTGCTAACGGGCTTCTTCCATTCTCCAGCCAGCTACAAGAGCACCCTTTTACTTTTAATTTGTACTTGTTTATTGTTGGGCACATGGCTTGTGAGAACTTAGCTGCCTAACCAGGGACTGAACCTGCGTGCCCTGAAGTGGAAGTGTAGCGTCTTAACCACTGGATGGCCACGGAAGTCCCAAGGGTGGTCCTGGTCAAAATCCAGGACACGGACACCACCACGTGCTGGCGAGGACGTGGGGCAGCAGGAACTCTCATCACTGCTGGTGGGAACGCAAATGGTGCAGCCACGGTGGAAGACAATTTGGTGGTTTCTCACAAAACCATCCAGAAATGATGCTATTTATTTACTCAAATGAGAAGGAAACTTATGTCCACAGGAAAACCTGCACATGAATGTTAAAGCAACTTCATTCATAACTGCCAAAACTTGGAAGCAACTAAGACATTGCTCAGTAGGTGAATAGATGGAATAGGACTCTGTGTTAAAAAGAAATGAGCTATGAAAAGACATGGAGGAACCTTAAGCGCATATCGCTAGCTGAAAGAATCAAATCTGAAAAGGCCACATAAGAAATAACTCCTATATGATAGTCTGGAAAAGACAAAACTGTGGAAACAGTGGTTGCTGGGGTGGAGGGGAGGATGAACAGGGGGAACAGAGGGCGTTTAGGGCCGTGAGGCCACTCTGCGCGGTGCTGCCAAGGCGCACCCCTGTCGCCGTACGTCTCTGAGCCCACGTGACCCCAGGAGTGACCCCAGTGTAGACTACGCTTTGGGAACGATGACGTGTCACGACGGGCTCATCCTCTGCAACAAACGTACCCGCTGGTGGGGCACGCTGGTGGTAGGGGGACTGTGTGTGTTACGGAGGGGCAGGGGGTATATGAGACTTCTAGTGCCTTCTGCTCTGCTCTCTCCTGAACCTGAAACTAAAACCAAGGTCTAACACAGCCACACCTGAGCTCAAAGCTGCACCCTTCCTTGCCGATCTAGGCTGCCGTCTCCCCACCGCTCTACACCCCTTTGAGTGCCGGGGGGGCGGGGCGGGCATGGGGGCAGGAAGGGAGAGGGAAGTAGGGGAGTCAGTTTTCAGCTGGGACTCGTGCGCGCGTGCTACCTAGAGAAGGTTCAGCTTTTTAAATGGACGGAACAGTGGGGCTTGCCCGGTTAAGTGAGCTGTTCAGTCCTTGCTTCCCTGGGAGCTCAGTGGGTGGAGAAGCCGCCTGCAGTGCAGGAGACCCTGGTTCCATTCCTGGGTCGGGACGGTCCGCTGGAGAAGGGACAGGCTACCCACTCCAGTGTTCTTGGGCTTCCCTTGTGACTCGGTTGGTAAAGAAGCCGCCTGCAAGGCGGGAGACCTGAGTTCAATCCCTGGGTTGGGAAGATCCCCTGGAGAAGGGAAAGGCTACCCACTCCAGTATTCTAGCCTGGAGAATCCCAGGACTGTATCTATGGGGTAGCAAAGAGTTGGAGACACTGAGTGACTTTCCCTTTCACGTTTCGGTTGCTGAGTCGTGTCCGACCCTTCGCGACCCCATGAACCGCAGCACACCTGGCTGCCTTCCTTCACTATCTCCCAGTTTGCTCAAACGCACTTCCACTGAGCTGGTGATGCCACCCAACATCTCATCCTCAGTGGTTCTCTTCTCCTCCTGCCCTCAGTCTTTCCCAGCATCAGGGGCTTTTCCACTGACTTGGCTCTTCACATCGGATAGCCAAAGTATTGGAGCTCCAGTTTCAGTCCTTCCAATGAATATTCAGGATTGATTTCCTTTAGGATTGACTGTTTGATCTCCTTGCTGTCCAAGGGACTCTCAAGAGTCTTTTCCAGCACCCCAATTCAAAAGTATCAATTCTTTGGTGCTCAGCCTTCTTTATGGTCCAACTCTCACATCTGGACATGACCAGTGGAAAAACTATAGCTTTGACTAGACGGATCTTTGTTGGCAAAGTGATGTCTCTGCTTTTGAATATGCTATCTAGGTTGGTCATAGCTTTTCTTCCAAGGAGCAAGCATCTTTTAATTTCTTGGCTGCAGTCACCATCCACAATGATTCTGGAGACCAAGAGAAGTGAATTCTGCCACTGTTTCCACTTTTTCCCCATCTATTTGCCAGCAAGGCTAACAGAATATGGTTCATGTTGACTGTGTCTTTGTGAAGAAAACTGCAGGGCACTGTCTTAATCCCATCCACAGGAAAGCACCTCGACACAGGGGAGAATCACATTTCCTCCTCTGCTGCTGGTTGTCAGGAAGAGTTGAGGAGCAACACAGGAGAGGGAGAGGGTGCCCAGCCCAGAATAAATCAGGCCGAGACCCCCAGCTCGGGGGCAACCCGAGGGGACAATCATGGCTCTCTCAGGTCCCACCACTACTGGAGCTTGAGGGCACGCTGCCATGTGGTGCTGAAGCCCACCCAGACTCTTCAGCATGGTGGCCCTGCTCCCTGCCCTGGCCACGCTCTGTGGACACACAGCCCCAGTAAGGGCTAGCTCTAGGCCATCTGGCTCTGGGGACGTAGCCAACAAGGCAGGTGAAGTCTCTGATCTGTGCAACCTACATCCCACTGGAATAGCAAACACGTAACTAGGCAAGTTTATTTTTAAAATTTTATTGGCATATAGTTGACTTACAGTGTTGTATTAGATTCAGATGTACAGCAAAGTAATTTGGTTATTCACACACATATATTCCTTCTTTTTTAGATTCTTTTCTCATATAGGTTATCACAGGATTCTGAGCACACTTCCCTGTGCTATATACAGGAGTTCCTTGTCGGTTATCTATGTTATATATGTGTTAGTCACTCAGTCATGTCCGACTGTGGGTGACCCCATGGACTGCAGCCCACCAGGCTCCTCTGTCCGTGGAATTCTCCAGGCAAGAATACTGGAGTGGGTTGCCATTTCCTTCCCCAGTGTTATATATCAGTTCAGTTTAGTAGCTCAGTCATTTCCGACTCTTCACGACCCCATGGACTGCAGCACACCAGGCTTCCCTGTCCATCACCAACTCCAAGAGCCTACTCAAACTCATGTCCATTGAGTCAGTGATGCCATCCAACCATCTCATCCCTCCTCCTGCCTTCAGTCTTTCCCAGCATCAGGATCTTTCCAATGAGTCAGTTCTCATCAGGAGGCCAAAGTATTGGAGCTTCAGCTTCAGCATCAGTCCTTCCAATGAAAATTTAGGACTGATTTCCTTTAGGATTGACTGGCTGGATCTCCTTGCAGTCCAAGGGACTCTCAAGAGTCTTCTCCAACACCACACTTCAAAAGTTTCAATTCTTTGGTGCTCAGCTTTCTTTATGGTCCAACTCTCACATCTGTACATGACTACTGGAAAAACCATAGCTTTGACTAGACAGACCTTTGTTGGTAAAGTAATGTCTCTGCGTTTTAATATGCTGTCTAGGTAGGTCACAGCTTTTCTTCCAAGGAGCAAGCATCTTTTAATTTCACAGCTGCAGTTACCATCTGCAGTGATTTTGGAGCCCCCCAAAATAAAGTCTCTCACGGTTTCCATTGTTTCCCTATCTATTTGCCATGAAGTGAAGGGACCGGATGCCCTGTTATATACAGCAATACATGTATATTCATCCCAGGTCCCGGTTCTTCCTCACTGGCCAGGCTTTCCCCTCTGGCAGCCATCAGTGTGCTTTCAGTGTCTGTGAGCCTGTCGCTGTTTTGTCACTAAGCTCACCTGCATCCTCTTTAAGGCCCAGGGCTCCCTGTGTGAGTGGCCGGGCGTTTGTCTCCTTCTCTCTGGCCGCCGTCACTCGGTATGGCAATCTCTAGGTCTCTGCGTCCTCTTTAAGGCCCGGGGCTGCCTGTGTGAGTGGCCGGGCGTCTGTCTCCTTCCTGGCCGCCGTCACTCGGTATGGCAATCTCTAGGTCTCTGCGTCCTCTTTAAGGCCCGGGGCTCCCTGTGTGTGGCCGGGCGTCTGCCTCCTCTCTGGCCGCCGTCACTCGGTGTGGCAACCTCTAGGTCTCTGCGTCCTCTTTAAGGCCCGGGGCTGCCTGTGTGAGTGGCCGGGCGTCTGCCTCCTCTCTGGCCGCAGTCACTCGGTATGGCAACCTCTAGGTCCATCTATGGTGCTCCAAATGGCAGTATTTCATACATTCTTTTCCTAAAAAAAACTTTTTTAATGACTTCTGCATATTTTTATTCTTTTATTTTTATTTTTTGGCTGCTCCACGTGGCATGTGGGATCTTAGTATCTCAACCAGGGATCAAACCCATACCCCCTGCAGTGGAAGCCAGGAGTCTTAACCCCAAGGGCCAGCAGGGAAGTGCCCGTTTGCTCTTTTTCATGGTTGAGTGATACCCCACTGTGCACACGGCCGCATCGTCTTTACCCAGCCCTCTGTGGATGGGCAGTCAGGGCTCCTCCCTGTCTTGGCTGCTGTGAACAGCGTCACAATGGACACCACAGTGCGCGTGTCTTTTCCAATCATGCTTTTCTCCAGGTGTATGCCCAGGAGTGGTTGCTGCTGCATCGAATGGTAGTTCTATTTTTAGGTTTTTCAGGAACCTTCATAGGGTTCTCCACTGTAGCCACATCCATTTACATTCCCACCAGCAATATAGGAGGTTCCTTTCTCTCCACACTTTCTCCAGCATTTTGGCAAAGTATAAGCAGAAAACAAATCAAGGTGAAGGAAGAGGTTGCAACCAGGGGCCTCACAGTCATCTGTGACAAGGAGGTCTTTCTGGAAGCAGTACTTAAACTGACAGTCGGAAGTCAGCTGAGCAAATCCCACAGGGACCTTCCAGCCTGAGGGGGGAGCTTGTGGGAAGTGTGCTTGGTGGTGCTGGGAGTGTGGCGTGAGGGGAGAAGGAAGGACTGGGCCCAGACCCCCGGGCATGGGTGGTGGACCACTAGACAGTGGGCTTTCAGTCTGAGCGCCGTGGAGAGCCGAGGGCAGGGCAGCACCGTGACTTCTCTGGCTTTAAAAGACCCTTTGGCCTGGATGTGGTACGTCAGCAGCAAGGGAGGGTCACTGCCGGCTCTGAGGACACAGGAGGTGGATGCTCACCAGGGTGGGAACGACTCAGGCAGAGGGCAGAGGCAAGTGCCACCAGGGAGCGGTCCTTCCGGGGGCGAGGGGAGGAGAGGTCCCTTGGTAACTGCTGTCCAGCCGCTGAGGGCTGGGTCGGGGGACAGTTAGCAAGCACAAAGCTCTGCCGGGGCTGAGATGAACAGAAGGTGGGGGCTGGTGGGGCAACGTGCACAGGGCAGTCTGGAAAGAAACCTTCCGCGGCTGCAAAGTCCAAGCGGAACAAGGCGCAGAGAGGGACGGGGGCCTGCACGGCAGCGCTCACAGGAGCAACGCAGGTCATCTGGCTGAGCTGCCAACCTCCTCTCTGCAGGTTTCCGCGGGCACCACTTACTGGATTCTCAACATCTACTCATTCTCTGCCACTGAATTAGAGAACATCTCTGTCTTTTTAAAAATGCACTCCTCCCAAGAGAAGGACAGCTAAATTTTCTAAAATAAACTTGGGGAAAGAAGACAAGTGATGACTTTCCCCCATTTCCAGTCTCTCACGAGGGTATGAAACTAAGAGGTCATGACTAGATGTTCAAGAATTTGGTTTTCAGGACAAAATTCCATCAAACTGTCTTTGCAGGAAATCGACCTAATTTACTGTCACTGGAAAACTGTACCGTAAAAGCCTGTGTCCCTCATTCATACCCAAAGGGCAACCTTGGGGCAGGGACCCCTCTCCTGCTGCAAAAGGAAATGACTGAATGGAATTGCTCCGTGGAGGCTGCTGCAGGCTCATCCGCCACAGGGAGCCCGGGGGCCCGAGAGGGACTCGCCTGCCGTGTGGATGTCCTGCTCTTTCAGAGAGCAAGGGGACGCTGTCGAACCTTACCACGGCTTCCGACGTGGACGGGAGTCTCCGCAGCCCCGTCGTGGGGAGCGTGTCCTGTGGGCGCAGCAGGTGCAGCCGAAGCTTGCCAAACAGGATCTGCAACAGAGGTGACGGCCCGTGGCGAGCGGTCTCAGCCCTCAGAGGGCCTGCACGCCACCACCACAGAGGCCAGCAGCCGGCCAGAGAGGAGGCCATGACCAGGTGCTCCCAAATGCGCAGGTCCTGGCTTGGTCCTGCTCTCGGATTCAGGGGCCTTGAAGTGATGAATCTCAGCGTGAGAGAGCATGAGCCACCTACGTAATTTTCAGACAGCCACATACAATAATGCTCATAAACTCAGAATAAATCTCCCGTTAACCCCTGAATAGGAAGCATGTTCTATCAAAGAACCGAAACTCAGCTTTACCTCTCGAAGCTGATGATTACTTGTGATAAGAAACCGTTCTCCTGCAACAAAATGGGCTTCTCGCTCCAGTTCCTTGAGGCGACACTGTGAAAGCAACAAACACAATCTTACTAACAGTGTCCACAATTCAAGATGGTTTAATTTGTGCACCAAATAATTCTCAAAAAAAGATCTTGTACGAACAAAAATAATAATTTATAATTTGCCAAAATGAGAGATTACAAAATACAAATGTTGACTCATGATGGAATACTTAGCTCACAGAATCAGTCTCCTAAGTGAAGTGGATCCAAGGAGACAAACGGGAAGAAGTAAAAATAGTAAATACTTCACCAAACAGAAGGAGGGAGAGAAGGAATTCTCCAGCAGCACTGTGGCCAGCAACGGGATCCAGCATTTCCCCATAAGCTTGAGACTCGCCGAGGATCCCGAGGCAGAAGACCCAGGTCCACACCGCACGGCGACCACTGACTGCGAGGCAGGACCCTCCCTCCCAACAGAGGGAGCAGCTCTGACAACCACACGGACTGGTGCTCAGTCCAGGCGAGGGGCGGGGCCACAGCAGGCCACAGTAGAGACAAGGGCACCTTATGAAGCAGCTGATGAACACACTGCTGCGCAGAGCAGCAGGACATGCTGAATTGCGAGTCCCTCACCTCCTCTCTTTATGGTCAGAAGAGACGTAGAAAGACAGAGAGGTTGGAAGAATGAATAAAACGCGTGGTCCAACTATATGCTGTCTGCAAGAGACTCCTTTTAAAGATATAAACAGGTTGCAATGGAAAGGACAGAAGATACTCCATTCAAACAGCAATAAAAACTCAGCAAGGGTGGCTACATTAATATCAGACAAAACAGAACGCAAATGAAAACTGGTTCTAAGAGACCAAGGGTGATATGCTATTCCTGATGCAGCAAGAAGACGCAACAGTACAAGCATCTACATTAAAATATCCGCAGGCCGTGAAAATACATGAAGAAAAACTAACAGAACTGAAGGGAGAGAGGGACAGTAGTTCTACAGTAACGGTTGGAGGTTTGAATATCCCACTCACAGTAACGGCCAGAACAATCACCACACGGCCCTATGGACGGCATCGCCCTGGGATTCTCCAGGCAGGAAGACTGGAGTGGGCAGCCATCCCCTTCTGCAGGGTGTCTCCCTGACCTAGGGAACGAACGCAGGGCTCCTGCACGGCAGGCAGATTCTTTACCCCTGAGTCACCTGGGAAACCCGTAAGTAAGGAAACGGAGACATAAACAACGAGAGAAACAACTAGATCTAACAGACAGCACATAGCACTCTGCCCAACAATGACACGCACATGGCATATTCTCATTTTCCAAGACAGACTACATTTTCAGGCACTGAGTCTCAAGAGATTTTAAAAGATCGGTATCATAGAAAATATGATATGACCACAGGAGGTTGAAGTTAGAAATCAATAACCAAAGGAAAAATAAAATTCACAAAATTGTATAAATTAAACAACACATTTCTAAATAAGCAAAAGATCAAAGAGGAAATAAAAAACGAATTTACAAATTACCTAGAGATTAATGAAAACAAAGCCACAACATGCCTGCATAGGGGACGCAGTGCAAGCAGTGCTGAGGAGGAGATTTACAGCTATAAATGCTTCTATTAAAAACAAGAAAGACTTGAACTCAATAACCTCACTTCACAAATGAAGGAACTAGAAAAAAGAGCGGACTAAACCCAAACACAGCAGAGGAAGGAAGCAATAAGTATGAGGCAGAGTCAAGTGGAATGCAGGATATAAAAACAATAGAGAAAACCAGTGAAACCAAGATTCGGCTCTTTAAAAAGACCAACAAAATCGACAATGGAGAGAAAAATATATGAAAATCATGTTGATACAGGATTAATACCCAAAATATATACAGAACTCCAAAAACAATAAGAAAAAAATCCAATCCAAAAATGGGCAAAGGCCTTGAATAGACATTATTCCTCAAAGAAGATGTACAAGCGCCCAATAAGCACTTTAGAAGATGTAAGCATCATCAATCACTGGTGGAAAGCAAACCGCAACTACGAGATGCCACCTCACACCTGTGAGGATGGCTACTGTCAAAAAAAACACAAACGGAAAACAGTAACTGTTGGCGAGGAAGTAGAAAAACTGCAACCCTCATGCACGGTTTGTGGGAACGTAAAATGGTACAGGGGCTTTGGAAAAAACACAGTGGCTCCTCAAAGAATTAAAAACAGAATTACCGTAAGACTTAGCAATTCACTTCTGGGCATATATTCAAAAGAACTGAAAGCAGGATCTTAAAGAGGTATTTGTATACCTATTTTCATAGCCCATATTTACAATAGCTAATCATAGATGGTGATGAACAGGGAGGCCTGGCGTGCTGCGATTCATGGGGTCGCAAAGAGTCGGACACGACTGAGCGACTGAGCTGAACTGAACTGAATCATAGCTAAGTTGCTTCCATTTCCCACTGGCATAAAGACAAACATGAAATATGGAAGCCACCTAGGTTGCATTCATCTACAGATGAATAGACAATAAAAATGTGGCATGTACATACAATGGAGTATTATTCAGCCTCAAAAAGGAAGGAAATTCTGCAACATGCTACAGCATGGATGAACCCATGGACACGACGCTAAGTGAAACGAGCCGGTCACTAAAAGACAACCAGGCCATGACTCCACTTATGTGAAGGACTCAGAGTCCACAAAATCAGAGAGAAACAAAGAGCGGTGACGGCTGCCAGAAGCTGGGAGACGGGGAGAACGGCAAGCACCCGTTTACTAGCCATAGGTGCTAGTTTTACAAGACGAAAACAGTTATAGGGATGGAAGCTGGCGATGGCTGCAGAACAAGATGGATGCTTACTACCACCGCCCTCTGTAGTTACAGAGCTTCCCTGGCGGCTCAGAGGGTAAAGAATCTGCCTGCCATGCAGGAGATCCGGGTTCGATCCCTGGGTTGGGAAGATCCCCCTGAAGAAGGGAATGGTTACTCGCTCTAACATTCTTGCCTGGAGAATTTCATGGACAGAGGAGCCTGACGGACTATAGTCCATGGGGTTGCAAAGAGTTGGACACGACTGAGTGACTAACACTTCACTTCTGCAGATATAATCCGTTTGGATGGTAAGCTTTATGTTAAGTGTATTTTATCACAATAAATTTTAAAAGATGTGCGCTATTCATTGCATGCTATTTCCTTCTCAATTAAAAGAGTACATAAAGAGAAAAAAATCAGTTCCAGGTTTATAAACCTAAATGCAAAGGCTAATGAAAATAACTTCAAACATAATGGAAGACAGACTTCATGAACTCGACAAAAGGAAAGATTCCTTAAACAGGATGCAAAAAGCACTAACCATAAAGAAAAAGATTGACAAAATTAAAAATTAAGGAGTCTATTGATCAAAAGACATTAAGAGAGTAGAATGGTAAGACACAGAGGATGAAGGTATAGGAAACAGGCTCATAACCAGAATATATCGAGATGTTCTATAAATCAGAAAGTGGGAGACAGAACCCTCAGTACACAAATGGGTAAAAATGCTGAGCAGATCCCTTACCAAGGAGAAACTCCAAACAGCCGACGAGGAAGTAAAAGCTAGTCACTGACCCCAGTAATCAGGACACGGGAACCAACATCGTAACGAGGTACCACTGCGTCTTCACTGAGTCCGGGGGACCCGTGCCGGGGAGGACGTGCAGGACAGGCCTGTCACGCCGCTGCTGACGAAGCTGCGCCAGCAGTTCAGGGCGCCTCGGACCCGGGGGGCATGTGCCCACAGCCCCAGGAGACACGCTCAGAGACACAGCACGGCCTGTGATGCCAGACACAACCCTGCTGCCATCACACTGGGGTGGAGCGTGCAGTGGAGCGTAAGACCCAGGGGCACAGGGAGAGAGAGGCCAGACACGACGGCTAAAGGGGCACGAACCGGAAGCTGAGACAGGGAGAGAGGGCAGACACGACGGCTAACCTGCAGCTCCTCCGAGAGAAAGCGACCACACTGTCAAGCTTCTAGATGGAAAGCTGTAAAGGATACCAACAGTGGAAGGACTGCCAGGTCAGGAAGGGGGCTCTGACAGGGAAGGGCCAGCAGGGCTTCTAGACCTTCTCAGCTTTGACCTGGGTGATGGTCATCCTGGAGTTTCCTTTAAAATATTAACTTTAAAATAACTTAAGTGGAATCCTTAACGCATCTTTTTCAGGCATCTTTATGCATCCCTCTATTTTTTACAGTTAGAAAACTTTGCTTTTGCTTTTTAAAAGCACCCAAGAAACGCATGGCCTGCCCTCACCCACTCAAGGGGCGATGCCCTCTAAACCAGCACATGCCCACACAGAGCGGGCACCGGCTGTGGTCTTGCTTCAGCTCTTTCCGAGTGCGGTGTCCCCTGCAGGAGTCAGATGGGGCGACAGTGCCCCAGGCTGGGCCGAGTGAGGAGGAAAAGGCCAGTCATGCGGGGCTGGCCGGGGGCTGCTCGCCAGGCAGGGGAGGACCAGCACCCGCGGGCAGCCTGCCGGATGCGCTCACCCCGAGAAGCGCTGATGTCCGCTCCATCTCCTCCTTGTTCACCCGAACGCGGTGGCTTTCCATCACTGTGATTCAAACACCAAAGCAGATACCGTTTGTACCGCATTAGAGTCGGACACGACCGAAGCGACTCAGCAGCAGCAGCAAATCGTTTCTGAGAAAGACTGCAGGGCCAGGAGCAAGCCTCCCTCCCCGACGCAGACCACGAGGGCAGTGCAGGCTCAGCAGCGTCCCCCGGGGTCGGCACGGGAGCCCAGGGGCGGCGGCGGTGGGCACGGGGACACCGTGGGTGGGGAGGCGGCCCGGCCGCTGGCTCCAGTGCTGTGTGCGAGGCTCCGCTCTCCCAGGTGCCCAGCAGGACAGCGTGGGCTGCAGGCTAAGAGCAAGGACAGCGGGGAGCCCAAAACAGCCCTTCCAGGGGCTCCTCACGAAGCGTGAGGGTCCAGCACTCCAGCACAAGGACAGCTGCTGACGAGAAACTTCCAGACAGGCCCCCCTCCCCGCTGCTGTTCTCGGGGGCGCGGGAGTCAGGAGGGTGCTTGCCTCTCGGCTGGGGTGCCTGCAGAACAGGCAGCTCAGAAGGGCTCCCACGTGACCCCGACGTCAGAGTCCTCCTAGACCAGGAGGCGACGCTCACCGCATCCTCTCGTCCCAGAGGACGAAGGGGAAGCCAAGGGTCTGCCGCTCTTAGGTGCCCACAGGATGCCCCGCCCACCCCAAACTAAGTCCCAAGAAAACAGAGAACTGGCGTCCCAGACAGAACAGAGAACTCTGGAGAGAGGACTGCATCACCCTCACGGTAGCTTACCTGCCAAAATCGGTATCAGAGGAAGCTCCAAAGTCCGGAAGAGCTGCCATAAACCACACACCTGTTTCAGGGGAAGAAACGACATCGTCTTTCTTTGAAACTGTTACTTCTGCCCGCGTTGGCTGCACAGCCCGCTTAATCTCACTGAGCAGCTCTTCTGGGTGACGTGGTTAAAACTCCCGTTTCCGCCAAGCATCCTACCTTATGATTAATATTAATATCAAGCCCAAATGGAAATATTCAGAAATATCTGGGAGGACAGTTTCCCTCCCCGCTTTCATCTTTCTCAACTTTAAGTGTGATTTAGGTATTTGTGGTTTAAGTCTCCCACTTTAGTTTCAGAACAGGAGGAAGGGCTGATGCCCTCTGGGCCACATCAGCTGGGTTCCTTCTCTGCTCTCAAGCTGGCTTTGCCCATTTGGGGGCAGGAGGAGAGGGAGGCGGCCACTGCAGGACACTGCCTTCCCAGGGTCCCGGTAAGAGCCTGCCCTTCAGCGCCAGGGGTGGAGAAGCTCCCAGCCAGTGCCCGTCCGCTCAGGCCCCTCTGTCCCGTGCTGGCCCCCAACTCCTGCCCTTGCTGTGGCACCCGGTCCCTTCATTCAACCCTTCTTGACTAGTCCTTCAAATCACCTCTGCTTCCCAATGAGACTCTGAGTGGAGCTGAAATGAACACTTAGCTTTTACATTAATTGCAGTGCTGGAAATGTTCCAACTGAATCGGAATCTTTTTAAAAAACAATGTTACAATTGTTGTCAACCTATAGAGGACATTTAAAAAGTCAGGTCTCATCATCTGGACAGTCCTCCAGTGAGTGACACCCAGGTTCCCATCTCCTGCCCTCGGGGACATGCCTCCTGTGGGTCTGGACGAAGGCCAGCCCCAGGCAGGGAAGCCACCACGAAACGCCTTGCCTGCAGCTGGGAGCAGAGGTGCGTCGTCAGTCTGTGGAGCACCCTCAGGTTCGCGCGGACAGTCTGATTCTTCAAAAGAGCAAAAGAATGAGCAGTTAGGAACGTCTGGGAGCGACGCTTGTCACACTCTAGGAAGCCACAGCTTTTCCACAGAGACTGCACGCTGGTGCTATGACCCATCACCCCGAGAAGAGCAGCCCCATACCACGGAATATTCTTCTTGGGCAAGCTCAAGATCCCTACTGCTTTCTTACTTTGCCTCCACCCCAACTGCCCTCATTTTACAGGAAATGAGCCACAGAGAAGCTAAGTGGCCCGGGGCAAAGATCACGCAGTGGGAGGGACAACAGGCCTTGGTCTCCTGGTCTCAGCCTCCTCACTCGCCACCCACCCTTGCCCCAGACATGCACAGAGCCACTGGGAGGTGCACCAACCAGAGTCCAGAACAAGGGTGGGGGGGAGCCTCGGCCCCGACACGCAGTCTAACAGCCGCTCCCTCCCAGAGGCCTGGCATCCCCACTGCACCCCCCTCTGCCACACGGCCTGCGGACTCTGGGTGCCCAGACGCAGTGTCAGAGAACCCTCCCCACAACGCACCCTGAAGTGGTCGTGCAGCCACCCGGTCTGGCTCTGCCAGAGCCACGGGCACGTTCATGTCCGTGTCTCGGCTGTGCCCGGCACATGGCTGGCCTGCCACCTGAATATGCTGCCTGCCGCACAGCGCTGACCTGCGCGGCCTCCCCAGGACCAGCTCAGGCCCCGTGGCGGGGTTCAGGCCCTGGCAGCTCAGCCGGCCACACCTGCTCTCCTCCAGCGGTCATCGTCTTTCTCTCCAACGCGGTCTCCCCGCCACCCAGGGGACCCATCCTCAGTTTCCATGCTCTCCTGCTCCTGTGTCTCATGCTGTGTCCCCGGACCCTGCAGAGAAGAGGGCCCCTCCCCACCCCGCTCTCACCATGTGCTCCCACGACAGACATGTCGCTGGACAAGCACGAGTCCCTCCCAGGCTGCCTCCTTTCTGCTGAGTGTGGACGAGGCCTTGGGCAGAGCCTCTCAGGGGAACAGAAAGCCGGGGCACTCAGGGTGCCTGAGCCACGCAGCTCGGCCTCCCTGGCTTCTGTCAGGGAGGAAGCACCTCCTCTGAGTGCTTTGTTCCTAAAGCCACTCCCACCTCTAAGTTGTACATGTGTGGACATGTGTGTACCAGGGAAAACGCCCCTTCAGAGTCAGAAATGCAGACTGAACTCTGGCCTCAACTTGACCTTGGGCGAGGTGCAGACATGAGCCCTGTGCACCGGAGCCCTCCTCTGTGAACGGGGCTGACCACACACTGGCGGACCACTCTTGCCTCCAGCTACTGTACCCCAGGCTCTGTCTGGGCAAGCACCGCCCAGCAGCACGGACCTTGGAGGACTGCCCATCTCCACGCCCTGCTGCCCTTCCAAGGGACAGATGTGACACAGCGGTAGAAAGGAGACTCTGAGCACTAAAACTGTGAATCTCGGGCAAAAGTCACACGTGGAGGAAAGGTCACGGTTCACGGCTGGCCCGAGTCCGCGGGCTCCTGCCGCCTCGGTCCTCAGAGCCGCCTGGCTGCTGCCTCCCAAGCCCGCCCTGCCTTCCCTCTGAGTCTCAGCTGCCCCGCGCTCCTCGGACAAATCCCGTTTAGACTCAGGGAGAGTGAGGGTCTCTGTCTCCAACCCCAAGCCTCCATCTGACACAGATCCCCGACTCCACCCCGCCAAGTGGGTCTCTAGGGTCAAAGACGCCAGCCGGCAGTCCCGAGCTCAGCCCGGTCAGCGCGCAGGGTAGGCTCGCGCAGCCTCCCGCCTGGCCTTCCAGCCGTGCTTTGAGCTGTGCTTGCTAACCGACAGCCGGGGAGCCTGGACAGAGCGGCTGAGGGCGCGGGCGCTGCTCCGGCTTGGCTGCCTCCTGGCCCCGTGGTGCAGCACATCAGGGGTCCCTCGCCCCGGGCTCCGGGCAGGGTTCCAGGGCTGCACGCACCCTTGCTTCTGCAGACAACGGTTCCCGACAAGAGAGAGGGGCCTGGAGAGACGGACCTGGGCAGCCCCTACGACCCTCCCCAAGGGACGGAGGAGCGGCCGCCCCAGGCCTCCACCGCGGGGGCCAAGCCTCCAGAAGAAAGGAGTTCAACAGGCAGCTGTCCGCTCACAGAGCGGGTGACCCTCTGACACCAAGGACGCATTTAGGAGAATCAGGCCGTGAATGGCATCTCCCAGGGACAGCTTCACAAAGGGAGAGAAGTCATCCAACCTTACTCAGTATCCTCTTCCAGAAGGCATTTCTGCCAAACAAGTAAAAGTGGATGTCGGCAATGTTCTTTTCACTACTGGGCTTTCCATGAAGTAGAAAAAGTTCTTAGAGGAAAATTAGGGTTGTATTAAGGTCCATAAAGTGAAAGTGAAAGTGAAGTCGCTCAGTCGTGTCCGACTCTTTGCGACCCCATGGACTGTAGCCTACCAGGCTCCTCTGTCCATGGGATTCTCCAAGCAATAGTACTGGAGTGGGTTGCCTTTCCCTTCTCCAGGGGATCTTCCCAACCCAGGGATCGAACCCAGGTCTCCCGCGTTGTAGACCAGGGAAGTCCAAGGTCCATAAACCGTATCTTAAAACAACTCACCACAGTCTTTCTTGAGGAATTTCCATCTGTGCTGTTGACTGTAAGTGTGGTGGGGTTTCCCAGGTACTTTGCCACTAAATCTTCAAAAGAGGGTGCGGCATCACTAGGATCTATCAGCCACGCAGCAATTCTGGCATCTAGCCCTACAAAGTCAGCAACTGCAGAGAGAAAGGTCAGTTAGTCATTCTATGAAAAACAAGTACTTTCCCCTGCCATGGAACAATGGACTAACTGACTCAAAATTGGGAAAGAAGTATGACAAAGCTGCATCCTGTCACCCTGCTTATTTAACTTATATGCAGAGTACATGTAGGCCGGATGAAGCACAAGCTGGAATCAAGATTGCCGGGAGAAATATCGATAACGTCAGATATGTAGATGACACCACCTTTATGGCAGACAGTGAAGAGGAACTAAAGAGCCTCTTGATGAAAGTGAAAGAGGAGAGTGAAAAAGTTGGCTTAAAACTCAACGTTCAAAAATGAAGATTATGGAATCCAGTCCCATCACTTTACGGCAAATAGATGGGGAAACAATGGAAACAGAGAGAGATTTTATTTTCTTGGACTCCAAAATCACTGCAGATGGTGACTGCAGCCAGGGAAATTTTAAAAAAGATGCTTGCTCCTTGGAAGAAAAGCTATGACAAACCTAGACAGTGCATTAAAAAGCAGAGACATAACTTTGCCAACAAAGGTCCACATAGTCAAAGCTATAGTTTTCCGGTAGTCACGTATGGATGTGAGAGTTGGACCTTAAAGAAGGCTGAGCACTGAAGAATGGATGCTTTTGAACTGTGGTGTTGGAGAATACTCTTTAGAAACCCCTGGACAGCAAGAAGATCAAACCAGTCAATCCTAAAATAAATCAACCCTGAATATTTATTGGAAGGACTGATGCGGAAGCTCCAATACTTTGGCCACCTGATGCAAAGAGTCAATTCATTGGAAAAGACTCTGATGCTGGGAAGATTGAAGGCAGGAGGAGAAGGGGATAGCAGAGGGTGAGATGATTAGATGGCATCACTGACTCGTGGACATGAGTCTGAGCAAGCTCCAGGAGATGGTGAAGGACGGGGCGCCCGGCTTCCTGTGCTGCAGTCCACGGGGCTGCAAAGAGTCAGACACCACTGAGCACCTGAACAACAAGGCTCGCATTCACAACTGTAGTCCTGCATCCCCTCCTATCACAGAGCTAAGCAACGAGTGATGCCGTCACTCCTGAAGAATGCTGAGCCTTGGGAAGGGTGGTCTCCACCAGCCAGGTCCCGCACAGCCAGTCTCCACGGGGAATCCGTCCCAAGCTACCTCTCAGTTCAGTTCAGTTCAGTTCAGTCGCTCAGTCGTGTCCGACTCTTTGCGACCCCGTGGACTGTAACCTACTAGGCTTCTCGGTCCGTGGGATTCTCCAGGCAAGAATACTGGAGTGGATTGCCATTTCCTTCTCCAGGGGATCTTCCCGACCCAGGGATCGAACCCGGGTCTCCCGCATTGGAGGCAGATGCTTTAACCTCTGAGCCACCAGGGAAGCCAGACTGTAACCTACTAGGCTTCTCGGTCCGTGGGATTCTCCAGGCAAGAATACTGGAGTGGATTGCCATTTCCTTCTCCAGGGGATCTTCCCGACCCAGGGATCGAACCCGGGTCTCCCGCATTGGAGGCAGATGTTTTAACCTCTGAGCCACCAGTCGGAAGGCTCAGCCCCACCCTTGCCGTCTTGCCTCACGTTTCTCCCTGCTCTGGGGCCTCTCTCTGCCCCATGCACCTCTCTTTTCAACCACACGTCTCGCCACTTTCACTCTTCCCAAGTCTCCCCTCCTCCACCCACCTGCAGGGCAGCCTCCCGGACCCGGCACTGGGGTCTCAGTTTCCCGAGGCTCGAGAAAGGAGGAGGAGGGGTGGGGTGATCTGTGCAGGGCCCTGCTGGGCGGAACCCTCTTAAGCAGCTATTGTGCTGCACGTGACGCATGCAAAGGCCGCTTTGAGCCTGAGAGGCCGCATCATCCCGCACCTGGCAGTCTTCTTGTCTGAAAACTGGGGGAAAAGATTACTGGAAGTAGCCGTGGGACACACATGAATGCACTTTTTAAATTTTTATTTTGTTTTTTGGCCGTGCCGTGCCGCATGTGGGGTCTTAGTTCCCTGACCACATATCAAACCCACACCCCTGTGTTGGAAGCTTGGAGTCTTAACCAGTAGACCACCAGAGAAGTCCTGAAGGTGCTTCTTAAAAAAAAAAAAAAGTGATATTTGCCTAATATATTTTAGTACCAGAGTATTTTGGACCTGGAGTGGGAGTAATAAAAGGATGGGGGGACTGATAAATTAAGAGGCAAGTCTGGCAATCCTGAGTGATTGCTCTCTGAAGTTACTGTAACATTTTGAAGTGTGCTTCACAAAGACAAAGAGTTGGTCTTTAAATAAAACTGTAGTCTTAGATCACATCACACTAAGTATTACATTTTCTGGCATATTTAAATCACAGTAGTCTAAGAGATTTATATTTACCCAAGCAGCCAGTATCGTCGCTATATTTTTGATAGCCGGGAAGTCACCTGTGTTGACAGATTTGGAACTCTGGGGGACAGGAAGTCAGCCAGCGCTCTGCCTGCCTGCCACCCATCAGCTGTCAGGACTTTATATAACTGTGTCTGCCAACACTGACCCAGCCACACGATTTCATTCTGTTTGCCTTTCAAAGCTCTAGTACTCCAAAATTAAGGGTTCTTATCAACAAATACTTTTGAAAACCCCTGGGGAAGGTCTGACAGCACTGGAATGGTCTGGGGACTGTTCCCTACAAACTCTTATAACTAATGAACTGAAGCTACCAGGACAAGCCCCACACCAGGGAGAATGTCAGGTATTGGAAAGAAGTGCCAACAAAGCAGACTGTGAATGAGCTAAATGATAGAAGTTATGGTGGTAAAGAACCCGCCTGCTAGACACAGGTTTGATCCCTTGGTTGAGAAGATCCCCTGGAGGTGGGCATGGCATTCCACTTCAATATTCTTGCCTGGAGAACCCTATGGACAGAGGAGCCTGGAGGGCTACAGTCCAAAGAGTCAGACACGACTGAAGTGACTTAGCATGAAAATGAAGAACTCAGTTAGAAATACTTAAGAGATTAGGTGACTTAGTAAAAGAAAAACTTGATGAATAGACGAAAGAATTCAGGAAAGCAAAGTAAAACCAAAAAACCATTTCTGAAATAAAAACTAAACTGGCAATCAGTTCAGTTCAGTCCCTCAGTTGTGTCCGACTCTTTGTGACCCCATGGACTGCAGCATGCCAGGCTTCCCTGTCCATCACCAACTCCTGGAACTTGCTCAAACTCATGTCCATTGAGTTGGTGATGCCATCCAACCATCTCATTCTCTGTCGTTTCCTTCTCCTCCCACCTTCAATCTTTCCGATCATCAGGGTCTTTTCCAAGGAGTCCGTTCTTCACATCAGGTGGCCAAAGTATTGGAGCTTCAGTTTCAGCATCAGTCCTTCCAATGAATATTCAGGACTGATTTCCTTCAGGATTGACTGGTTTGATTTTACTGTCCAAGGGACTCTCAAGAGTCTTCTCCACACCGCAGTTCAAAAGCATCAATTTTTCAGTGCTTAGCTTTCTTTATGGTCCAACTCTCACATCCACACATGACTACTGGAAAAACCATAGCTTTGACAAGATGGACTTTTGTCAGAAAAGTACTGTATGTCTCTGGTTTTTAATGTGCTGTCTAGGTTGGTCATAGCTTTTCTTCCAAGGAGCAAGTGTCTTCTAATTTCATAGCTGCAGTCACCATCTACAGTGATTTTGGAGCCCCCCAAAATAGTCTCTCACTGTTTTCATTGTTTCCCCATCTATTTCCCATGAAGTGATGGGACCAGATGCCATGATCTTCGTTTTTTAAATGTTGAGTTTTAAGCCAGAATTTTCACTCTCCTCTTTCAGCTTCATCAAGAGGCTCTTTAGTTCCTCTTTCCTTTCTGCCATAAGGGTCGTGTCATCTGCATATCTGAGGTTATTGATATTTCTTCGAGAAATCTTGATTCCAGCTTGAGCTTCATCCAGTCCAGCATTTTGGATGATGTACCCTGCATATAAGTTAAACAAGCAGGGTGACATTATACAGCCTTGATGTTCTCCTTTCCCAATCTGGAACCAGTCTGCTGTTCCTTGTCCAGTTCTAACTGTTGCTTCCTGACCTGCATATAGGTTTCTCAAGAGGCAGGTCAGGTGCTCTGGTATTCCCATCTCTTTAAGAATTTTCCACAGTTTGTTGTGATCCAGACAGTCAAAGGGTTTGGCATAGTCAATAGACCAGAGGTAGATGTTTTTCTGGAACTCTTTTGCTTTTTCCATGATCCAGCGGATGTTGGCAATTTGATATCTGGTTCCTCTGCCTTTTCTAAATCCAGTTTAAACATCTGGAAGATATGGATTCACGTACTGTTGAAACCTTGCTTGGAGAATTTTGACCATGACTTTGCTAGTGTGTGAGATGAATGCAATTGTGCAGTAGTCTGAACATTCTTTGGCATTGCCCTTCTTTGGGATTGAAATGAAAACTGACCTTTTCCAGTCTTGTGGCCACTGCTGAGTTTTCCAAATTTGCTGGCATATTGAGTGCAGCACTTTCGTAGCATCATCTTTTAGGATTTGAAGTAGCTCAGCTGGAATTCCATCACCTCCACTAGCTTTGTTCATAGTGATGCTTCCTAAGGCCCACTTGACTTCACATTCCAGGATGTTTGGTTCTAGGTGAGTGATCATACCACCACGATTATCTGGGTCATGAAGATGCTTTTTGAATAGTTCTTCCGTGTATTCTTGCCACCTCTTCTTAATATCTTCGGCTTCTATTAGGTCCATACCATTTCTGTCCTTTATCAAGCTCATCTTTGCATGAAATGTTCTCTTGGTATCTCTAATTTTCTTGAAGAGATCTCTAGTCTTTCCCATTCTATTGTTTTCCTCTATTTCTTTGCATTGATCGCTGAGGAAGGCTTTCTTATCTCTCCTTGCTGTTTTTTGGAACTCTGCATTCAGATGGATATATCTTTCCTTTCCTCCTTTGCCTTTCTCTTCTTTTCCCAGCTGTTTGTAAGGCCTTCTCAGACAGCCATTTTGCCTTGTTGCATTTCTTTTTCTTGGGGATGGTTTTGTTGACTGCCTCCTGTACAATGTCACAAACCTCCATCCATGGTTCTTCAGACACTCTGTCAGATCTAATCCCTTGAATCTATTTGTCACTTCCACTGTGTAATTTTAAGGGATTTGATTTAGGTCATACCTGAGCGGTCTAGTAGCATTTCCTACTTTCTTCAATATAAGCCTGAATTTGGCAGTAAGGAATTCATGATCTGAGCAATAGTCAGCTCCCGGTCTTGTTTTTGCTGACTATAGAGCTTCTCCATCTTTGGCTGCAAAGAATATAATCAACCTGATTTCAGTATTGACCATCTGGTGATGTCCATGTGTAAGTTGTCTCTTATGTTCTTGGAAGAGGGTGTTTGCTATGACCAGTGTGTTATCTTGGCAAAACTGTTAGTCCTCCTTCATTTTGTACTCTAAGGCGAAACTTGCCTGTTACTCCAGGTATCTCTTGACTTCCTACTTTTGCATTCCAGTCCCCTATGATGAAAAGGATATGTTTTTGGGGTGCTAGTTGTAGAAGGTCTTGTAGGTCATCATAGACCTGTTCAACTTCAGCGTCTTAGGCATTAGTGGCTGGGGCACAGACTTGGATTACTGTGATATTAAATGGTTTGCCTTGGAAACAAATCGAGATCATTCTGTCATTTTTGAGACTGTACCCAGGTACTGCATTTCGGACTCTTTTGTTGACTATGAGGGCTATTTCTCATAGTCAACAAGAAACTGGCAATATACAAAAGTAAATAAGCGCAACAGATAATGCCTTAAGTCTATTTAAAAACAAGAGGAAAAAAAGGAAATTCTTTTAAACTGAAAAATGAAGAGATTGAAAATGGATTCTAACGTGACAAGAATGAAAGATAGAGAAGATTCAACCTATGAAACCACAGAAACGATTCAAATACCACAAGAAAGGTGAACAACCAAGCAATGCAGCCAGGCCTCATGTGCTTCCCGACAGGAGGACACGGCATCGCTCAGAGCCAGGATCGAGACTTGAAGCAGGCGTGCACTCCCAGACTCTAGCCTGAAGCTGATCAGGCCCCTGGGTCTCAGTACAGAAGAAACAGAGGAGAGAGAACATGTTAAAAGACAAGAAAGAGAAATCCCATGGAGAAACCCTGGTCTGCCAACAATGACAAATGATGGCAAGAAAAGGCACAGAGGGAGAGAAGACGCAAGAAAACTGGAGAGACGCATCACACCCAGCCCGGGTGTAGGGTCACCCTGGGCCGCGTGCGGATCCCGATTCAATCAAACTGCAGAAACAAAAACAAGCAAAGCTACTTAAAGACAACTGGGCACGCACAAACGCTGGCCGGATAGCTAATTTGACTGGTTTGATTTTACTGTCCAAGGGACTCTCAAGAGTCTTCTCCACACCGCAGTTCAAAAGCATCAATTTTTCAGTGCTTAGCTTTCTTTATGGTCCAACTCTCACATCCACACATGACTACTGGAAAAACCATAGCTTTGACAAGATGGACTTTTGTCAGAAAAGTACTGTATGTCTCTGGTTTTTAATGTGCTGTCTAGGTTGGTCATAGCTTTTCTTCCAAGGAGCAAGTGTCTTCTAATTTCATAGCTGCAGTCACCATCTACAGTGATTTTGGAGCCCCCCAAAATAGTCTCTCACTGTTTTCATTGTTTCCCCATCTATTTCCCATGAAGTGATGGGACCAGATGCCATGATCTTCGTTTTTTAAATGTTGAGTTTTAAGCCAGAATTTTCACTCTCCTCTTTCAGCTTCATCAAGAGGCTCTTTAGTTCCTCTTTCCTTTCTGCCATAAGGGTCGTGTCATCTGCATATCTGAGGTTATTGATATTTCTTCGAGAAATCTTGATTCCAGCTTGAGCTTCATCCAGTCCAGCATTTTGGATGATGTACCCTGCATATAAGTTAAACAAGCAGGGTGACATTATACAGCCTTGATGTTCTCCTTTCCCAATCTGGAACCAGTCTGCTGTTCCTTGTCCAGTTCTAACTGTTGCTTCCTGACCTGCATATAGGTTTCTCAAGAGGCAGGTCAGGTGCTCTGGTATTCCCATCTCTTTCAGAATTTTCCACAGTTTGTTGTGATCCAGACAGTCAAAGGGTTTGGCATAGTCAATAGACCAGAGGTAGATGTTTTTCTGGAACTCTTTTGCTTTTTCCATGATCCAGCGGATATTGGCAATCTGGTTCCTCTGCCTTTTCTAAATCCAGTTTAAACATCTGGAAGATATGGATTCACGTACTGTTGAAACCTTGCTTGGAGAATTTTGACCATGACTTTGCTAGTGTGTGAGATGAATGCAATTGTGCAGTAGTCTGAACATTCTTTGGCATTGCCCTTCTTTGGGATTGAAATGAAAACTGACCTTTTCCAGTCTTGTGGCCACTGCTGAGTTTTCCAAATTTGCTGGCATATTGAGTGCAGCACTTTCGTAGCATCATCTTTTAGGATTTGAAGTAGCTCAGCTGGAATTCCATCACCTCCACTAGCTTTGTTCATAGTGATGCTTCCTAAGGCCCACTTGACTTCACATTCCAGGATGTTTGGTTCTAGGTGAGTGATCATACCACCACGATTATCTGGGTCATGAAGATGCTTTTTGAATAGTTCTTCCGTGTATTCTTGCCACCTCTTCTTAATATCTTCGGCTTCTATTAGGTCCATACCATTTCTGTCCTTTATCAAGCTCATCTTTGCATGAAATGTTCTCTTGGTATCTCTAATTTTCTTGAAGAGATCTCTAGTCTTTCCCTTCTATTGTTTTCCTCTATTTCTTTGCATTGATCGCTGAGGAAGGCTTTCTTATCTCTCCTTGCTGTTTTTTGGAACTCTGCATTCAGATGGATATATCTTTCCTTTCCTCCTTTGCCTTTCTCTTCTTTTCCCAGCTGTTTGTAAGGCCTTCTCAGACAGCCATTTTGCCTTGTTGCATTTCTTTTTCTTGGGGATGGTTTTGTTGACTGCCTCCTGTACAATGTCACAAACCTCCATCCATGGTTCTTCAGACACTCTGTCAGATCTAATCCCTTGAATCTATTTGTCACTTCCACTGTGTAATTTTAAGGGATTTGATTTAGGTCATACCTGAGCGGTCTAGTAGCATTTCCTACTTTCTTCAATATAAGCCTGAATTTGGCAGTAAGGAATTCATGATCTGAGCAATAGTCAGCTCCCGGTCTTGTTTTTGCTGACTATAGAGCTTCTCCATCTTTGGCTGCAAAGAATATAATCAACCTGATTTCAGTATTGACCATCTGGTGATGTCCATGTGTAAGTTGTCTCTTATGTTCTTGGAAGAGGGTGTTTGCTATGACCAGTGTGTTATCTTGGCAAAACTGTTAGTCCTCCTTCATTTTGTACTCTAAGGCGAAACTTGCCTGTTACTCCAGGTATCTCTTGACTTCCTACTTTTGCATTCCAGTCCCCTATGATGAAAAGGATATGTTTTTGGGGTGCTAGTTGTAGAAGGTCTTGTAGGTCATCATAGACCTGTTCAACTTCAGCGTCTTAGGCATTAGTGGCTGGGGCACAGACTTGGATTACTGTGATATTAAATGGTTTGCCTTGGAAACAAATCGAGATCATTCTGTCATTTTTGAGACTGTACCCAGGTACTGCATTTCGGACTCTTTTGTTGACTATGAGGGCTATTTCTCATAGTCAACAAGAAACTGGCAATATACAAAAGTAAATAAGCGCAACAGATAATGCCTTAAGTCTATTTAAAAACAAGAGGAAAAAAAGGAAATTCTTTTAAACTGAAAAATGAAGAGATTGAAAATGGATTCTAACGTGACAAGAATGAAAGATAGAGAAGATTCAACCTATGAAACCACAGAAACGATTCAAATACCACAAGAAAGGTGAACAACCAAGCAATGCAGCCAGGCCTCATGTGCTTCCCGACAGGAGGACACGGCATCGCTCAGAGCCAGGATCGAGACTTGAAGCAGGCGTGCACTCCCAGACTCTAGCCTGAAGCTGATCAGGCCCCTGGGTCTCAGTACAGAAGAAACAGAGGAGAGAGAACATGTTAAAAGACAAGAAAGAGAAATCCCATGGAGAAACCCTGGTCTGCCAACAATGACAAATGATGGCAAGAAAAGGCACAGAGGGAGAGAAGACGCAAGAAAACTGGAGAGACGCATCACACCCAGCCCGGGTGTAGGGTCACCCTGGGCCGCGTGCGGATCCCGATTCAATCAAACTGCAGAAACAAAAACAAGCAAAGCTACTTAAAGACAACTGGGCACGCACAAACGCTGGCCGGATAGCTAATGGTACGAAAAGATTATGGCTGTTTTAGGGGCAGATGATGAGCATGTGATCTGGAAAATGAAATCCTCATATTTTATTCATCTGACTGAAATATTACAGATCAGTAATGCGATGCTTGGGCTGTGCTACCAAATAACCCAGGGGACAGAGGTTTGGAACTAGTGGGGAAAGAAGACTGGACAGAGCTGGAAACCGTTCAGACTGGGCGAAGCGGTGCTGCTGTGTCCCGCACACGCCTGCCGTTCTCTGCAGACGCAGCCGCGTGCCCACAACTCCCAGCAGCGAGTGCAGACCCTGCAGCTCAAGCCTCAGCTCCACGGAGGGCCCCACCGCAGGCACCTGCCCCCAGCCTCGGGCCTGCCGTGCCTCCCGCCACGCGGCTCTAAGCCGGGGAGGCTCCCACGCGCCCTCCTCAGGGCCCAGCCTTTGCTGCAAGCACCCTGTCTACTCACATCTCTTTCCTATAAAGCCTGCAACCCAGGAACAGCCAGGCGGAAGAGTGCACAGGGCAAGGCACGGGGCGAGGGCACAGAACCTCCACACCCGCTTCACCTGTGCCGCCCCCCCCCCCCCAGCGCCGGGGCTGCCCACCTGGAATCCCACCAGGAGGACATTTTATGGAGGCGTCATCACCTCAGTGTGGCTAAGTTGCTGCTCTCCAGCCCGTCCCCCCTTCCTGGAGGTGGCGGATGGGACTGAAAGTTCCGGTCCTCAGTGGCGCCTCCTCTTTCTGCTGACCACCCTCCCTGAAGCCGTGCTGCCTCCAGCCCCCAGCGCTCATTAGCACACGGAGGACACTCAGCACCCTGGACATGGCTTGGGTTTTGGGAGCTGAGAGCCATGAACCAGAGATAAGACCAAATATAGCTTGCTGTATCACAGGTACTTTATATTGTGTTGGGAATTTTGAACAGTAAAAACGTTTTTTTTCCAATGCCTTGTGTGGATGCTAAGTTGCTTCCAACTCTTTGTGACCCTATGGATTGTAGCCCGCCAGGCTCCTCTGTCCATGGGATTTCCCAGGTAAGAATACTGGAGTGGGTTGCCATGCCCTTCTGCAGGGGATCTTCCCAACCCAGGGATCAAACCTGCATCTCTTACGTCTCCTGCATTGGCAGGTGGGTTCTTTACCACTAGTGCCATCTTACTATAAATATTTTCAAACATTCAGACAGTTTGAAAAGAACTGCGTGGTGAATACTCATGTATCCACTACCCAGACTCTACAATGAACATTCTTTCTATATTTGCTTTATTACATATCTGTCCATGTAGTAAAGAAAAAAATGTTTCTAAAATTCTTATTTATAATGTTAAATAAAAGATAAAAGTGTGCTTTATACTGTTTTGATGTTGATCACTCTGGCTTTAGTTTAATTCTTAGAGAGTTTACAGCTGTTTGTGGTGACAATAAATCTGTCTACCAAGCTGCATGTTACTTCTTCCTTAGTTTAAACACACAAGTAACATATACTTGAAAAAACTCTAATAATGTAAAACAGAGGGAAAGTGCCTCTTCGCGCTCATTGCATGTGGCTGGCCGCGTGGGAAATGCCGAGCAGCGGTGACTCCTCCCAGCCTCTGAGTTGTGCCACACGGCAGTCCTCACCGCGCTCCCATCCCCAGGAGGAATCGCTGTGGGACAGTTACGTCTGTGGGAGACGATAAATCTCAAACCTACCACACTTCCAACTGCCATCATCACCGAACAACTGCAGAGCTGTTCTCACAAAATCCTTTGCGTTAAAGCAAATAACGGGGCGTTTACACTTCAGTACTTCAAGCAGCACATTCCTAGAAGATGAAAAGACCGTCACTGATTGACAGACTGATTTGAAACTTCTCATCTTGGAAAAATACCAAAGATACTCCACTGACAGCTGTGACCTGTGAAGTATTTTGGGCAGGCATTCTTCTGCAAGCTTTCCACAGATTAACTCAAATCCTATGAGGTGTGCAAGGAAAATTGAAATGGGTTGGTCTTGCTCAGTCCCCAGAATGGAGCCTGGAGGCCCCTGAGGAAGTGGGACTCAGGGGCGACGCAGTCTGGATGGAATCTGACCTTTCGACCTGGTGACAACATCCAGAATGTCTGCCAGAACCCGAGACCCCCTATCTATCTTTCGGACCTCTACCCTGAAACAATTCGTGATTCCTTGAGGACAAACGTTTTCTGGGTTGTATCAGAGGCCGTCACAGTTCTTGCCAGCCAACTTTAAAATTTGTTTATTTTGGGTCTTGCTGGGTCTCCGCTGTGAGGCACTGGCTTCTCACTGCGGCAGCTTCTCTTGCTGCAGAGCACAGACTGGGCGCATGGGCCTCAGCAGCTGCGATGCGTGGGCCCCAGAGCTAGGGTCCAGCACCTGGGGCACGCGGGCTTAGCTGCTCCGAGGCATGTGGGATCTTCCCGGACCATGGACTGAACCGGTGTCCCTGCACAGGCAGGCAGACTCCTAACCACTGGGCTACCAGGAGAGTCCTCGCCAGGCAACTTCTAACAACCTTACGGCTTTTTGTTTTCATAAACCCCTGACTCTCTTCCCCAGAACACTCTTTTGGGGTTATCTGAATCTTTGTCTCTTGAATTGCAATTCTTAAGACCCCAAATAAACTTATTTGCAGCTTCTTGTGTTATTTTTTGGTTGACAGAGGTAGGTGTTACTTATTATCTGTATTTTACGGATGAGGAGAGACACAAAGAGGGTAGTCATGAAGTCAAGTTCGCGCGGCTCTTCAGAGCCAATTCCTGGATGCGGCACAACCACCTGCAGACTAAGGCCCCAACCCCTGAGCAGAGCTGAGGCAGCCTGGACTCCTCCCTGCCAGGCCCAGCTGTGCTCCCAGCACCGCCCCCCGCCCCCCTGCCAGCCTGCGCTCTGCCCACACTGGGATCTCCTTCCTCCATCCCCAGACGACGCCACGCCCTCTCACACCCCAGGGCCCGGCTTCCGTGCTCCTGGCCACATGCCTGCTGCAGCCGGGACCACATCCGTGACACCGCGACTCACCTCGCCCCCACAAAATCACGAGCTCCTTGATTATGGGACTCGTGACAGCTGACATTTATCAAGTCCTTCCCACGTGTGCACGCCTCACGACGCACTCACAGGGACTGGTGCACTGAAGCCGCGCCATATCCCACTAGGCAGGCATTAGATCCATTATGCTGTAGGAATGGCTATCTGCTCTGGTATTCTTGCCTGGAAAAGTCCATGAACAGAGAAGTGGGGAGGGCTACAGCCCACGGCGTCGCAAAGAGTCAGACACGACGGAGCATGACAGAGCCCACGCCCGTTTTAGAGATAAGGAAACCGAGGCCTGGAAGGGTGAGACAATCTTCCCAGCTTTCCACAACTGAGACGGGGCAACGCTGAGGTCTGAGACCCGACCTTGCTGCTGCCAGGGCCCAAGGTGGTATTGGAGAAGACTCTTGAGAGTCCCTTGGACTGCAAGGAGATCCAACCAGTCCATTCTAGAGGAGATCAGCCCTGGGATTTCTTTGGAAGGAATGATGCTAAAGCTGAAACTCCAGTACTTTGGCCACCTCATGCGAAGAGTTGACTCATTGGAAAAGACTCTGATGCTAGGAGGGATTGGGGGCAGGAGGAGAAGGGGATAACAGAGGATGAGATGGCTGGATGGCATCACCGACTCAACGGACGTGAGTTTATGTGAACTCCGGGAGTTGGTGATGGACAGGGAGGCCTGGCGTGCTGTGCGATTCATGGGGTCGCAAAGAGTCGGACACGACTGAGCGACTGAACTGAACTGAACTGATGGTAACTGCTTGTTAATACATCAACGAGGGTCTTTGGACGAGGCTGAGGAAGCAGGAAAGCTGGAGTCCAGTTAGCTCTGCTTACTCTGCAAGCAGGCATTTTTAGGCTTTGTGCAATTTCTCATGTGCTTTCACTTGGGATTCCCTTGAAGACGCCACCGCCACAGCAGAGCGTCGGGCCTGGGCTCTGCTGGGCCTGCAGGGGGTGTGAGGGGAAGCAGCTGGGGCTCCTGGAGTTCCCTCCCACTTTGGTGCTCTTGTAGCTGGAAACGCGGAGGTTCTCAATGAGGCCACCTAACAACTATAATCTCTCCCACTAAAAGGCACAACCTAGCTGCGATTTCTAGCTAACGACAGGACACACAACAGAAAGAGAGTGTCTTCTGAGACAAGGTGGCTGAAACACAATGCGTTTTCTAGGTCAGTTTTGCCACATCTGCAAAACAAAAAGCAGAGGGAGGATCGGCGCTTAAGTGACTGTCAGATGTTCAAGTGGAGAATGTGGCTGCTGCTGCTGCTGCTAAGTCGCTTCAGTCGTGTCCGACTCTGTGCGACCCCATAGCCGGCAGCCCACCAGTCTCTCCCGTCCCTGGGATTCTCAAGGCAAGAACCCTGGAGTGGGTTGCCATTTCCTTCTCCAATGCATGAAAGTGAAGAGTGAAAGTGAAGTCGCTCAGTCGTGTCCGGGAATGTGGAACAGGATATAAAATCCAGAATTCAGAAAAGGAAGTCCAAACATTAGGGCCCTGCTCACACAGAGGTCTGCCATAGAAACAGACTGCCCGATTGTTCTTTCAAAAGAAAGCTGTGTGAAAAGAAGGTTATGGGTTCTTGGGAGCAGAGTGCTGTGTCGTCAAATGTCTGATTCTCACTGTGGTGTACATGCCTGACATTGAGCTTTTATTGCTGAGGCGTCCATTTCAAAAGATGTCCATCCTGAATAGACATGTTGCCAGCTGTGCTACTCAACTGCGGGGCAAAACAACCAGAGAAGGAGCCAGGTGAAGCTCCCTCTTCCAGAGTGAGTGGGTGAGCGTCAGTCGCTCAGCCGTGTCCAACACTCTGCGGCCCCATGGACTGTAGCCCGCCAGGCTCCTCTGTCCATGAGATTGTCCAGGCAAGAATACTGGAGCGTTCGCCATTCCCTTCTCCAGGGGATCTTCCTGATCCAGGGATGGGACCCAGGTCTCCTGTGCTGCAGGCAGAGTCTTTACCAGCTGAGCCACCAGGTCTTTCCAGAAAGCCCTGGGTAAGCAGATAACTGACCTCGTAAGTGACACGGCTTCTCAACCTTCCTGTGCCCTAATTCCTGCTCTGATGCTTTACATTAGTCAATAAAGAGTGACTCCTGGAAACCCTAGGCACCCCACCTTCAAGCCCCAGGTCTGCGCATGCCCTTTCTCTTTCTCTCCCTATAACCCCTGTGTGCGGCCCTGAGCATGCCGGGACTGGTGGGTGATAAGTCCCGTTCTGCAGATTGCCCAGCAGCTTTTGCTGACGTGCGCCCTGTGCAGCGCTGGCCCCTGCAGAGGAAGTGCCTGTGGGGGCACAGTGAGAGGAACACAGGCTGGACCGGCGCCTCAGGCGCTCCAGGCCTAGAGCGTCACCAGCGGCAGGTGGAGCCCACACAAGAACTACCTAAAGCTCACCCAGAGCCCGCTGAGCCCGACTCAGGCAGGGCCGGCCAGGCCCAGGCCCCCACCTTCCTACCCCGAGCCTCCTCGGGTGCCTCTCCAGGGCAGTGGCTTCAGGGAGCTCTCTCGGGGCGCCCAGCTGACCTGGGCTCAGACAGCGAGGTGCCCAGACAGTGGGTGCCCCCATTGAAACCAGAAGTGAGTCAGGCTGACAATATGGGACAGAAACGGTGATGAGGGGCACAGACTCCAGCCCACGGGGGGCTGAGAAGGGGCAGCAGGGCATCCCTGCCTACTCTGAGATCCTGAGACTCTAAGAAGGCAGATACAAGTGAGACGTTTCTTGTCTATTTTCACAAAGTGAAACTTTGAAATTAGTAATAGGTTGGTAGCATTGAGGACTATCTACTGCTTGAAGGCAGAGATCGCTTTCCAGTGCCGTGAGTGAGTGAGCGAGTATCTTGAGGAGGTCAGCCAGGGGGCTTCTGCTCCTTGACATGACTCTCTTCTTGCCACCTTCATTGCGATGTTGACTCCAATCCTGGAGCAGGCCCCCGTGGGTGGCCCCTCCGTTTCGGAGCTCTGTGGGGAGAGCGGTGGAGCAGGCCCCCGTGGGTGGCCCCTCCGTTTCGGAGCTCTGTGGGGAGAGCGGTGGAGCAGGCCCCCGTGCGTGGCCCCTCCGTTTCAGAGCTCTGTGGGGAGAGTTGGCCAGTGTTTGTAGAGGTTTCTGTCATTTAGATCCATTTCACTTTCATGTGCTCTACAAAAATGCTGAAACTTTAAATAACTGAAATTGGAGCTTGGGAAACTCTTAATTAGGATAAAGCGGGTGAATCGGATTTATGGTGATTAGTGAAGATTTCTTACTTGGCGAATCGGCGACGTGCCTCTTGCTCTTGGCCCCGGATAGAGGAGTGCTCAGCCTTCAGGTAGATACACTGATCACTGGGCATGTCCTCCGGAACACTGTCGGAGGCTGGGGCAGCCAGAGGGCTGCTGCCTTCCTCTGGACGGCTCCTCAGTAATATCACAACGCCTTTAACAGAGGAAACCAGAGCCTGTGAATACACAATAAGACAAAGTTACAAGATCAAGCATAAATCATGCATTTATTCAAGAAAGATCGGTCATGTTTTACAATTAAGCAGAAAGAAAAGGCTTAAAATTAAAATTAGTAAGTGAACACCTCTTTTAATGACAATTAAGGCCAAAACCCAAACCATCTCACTCTCTCAAGCTGGTCTCCTCCCTGTTCAACATCATAATGGGCGTCTTAGCCAATGCAATACAGCAGGAAAAAGAAATAAAAGACACAAATTAGAAAGGAAGAACTGCACCATCACTATTTACAGATAACATAAATATCTGTGTGGAAAACCCAAAGGAATCTACAAAATAAAACACCTCCTGGAAGGAATATGTGAGCTAAGCAAGGTTGCAGGATACAAGATCAAAACACAAAAATCAGTTATATTTCCATACACTAACAATGAACATGTAAAAGTAAACGTTTTTAAAAAGTAATTACCATTTATAATAACTAGTCCCCAAAATTAAAAACTTAGAAATCAATATAATGTGTATAGGATCTGTGTACTAAAAACTATAAAATACTGATGAAAGAAATCAGAGAAGACCTACATAAAAGAGACACATACCATGCTTAACGACAATAAAACTCAATGTCAATTCTCTCAAGCTAAGTTGTAGAATCAAAAAGATCAATAAACCCCAAGTACAAGAAAACTACAGCAAGTCCCATAATCAAGTTGTTTAAAACCAGTGATAGAGAGAAAACTTCAGAAGAAGCTAGGGAAGGGGGAGTGGGACACCTTGCCTAGACAGAAACAAAGATAAGGGTGACAGCAGATTTCTCACTAAAACAAAGCGAGTCAGAAGACGGTCGCATGACATTTTTAAACTATTGAAAGAAAAAAACTATTAACTTACAATTCTTTATCCCATAAAACTGTCCTTCAAAAACGAAAGGTAAAGCAAGATCTGTGTACTACACTGAAAATTACAAAACGCTGCTGAAAGAAATTGAACTTTTAAATAAATGAAAAGACACCCCTTGTTCATGAATCAGAAAATTCAATACTGCTTTCAAGATGGCAAAACTGAGCTAGGCTGGGACTTGGGCACGTCTACCGGCACGCCTGCACCTGGACAAATGTCTCCTTGAGCAATAGGAAACAAAGAGACTATATGTCAGGGGTCCCCAACCCCCGGGCCACACGCTAGTACCAGTCCCTGGCCTGTTAGGAACGGGGCCGCACGGCAGTAGGTGAGCAGCGAGCAGGCAAGCGAGGCTTCTTATGTATTTACAGCTGCCCCCACTGCTCACATCACCTGAGCTCCACCTCCTGTCAGACCAGCGGAGGCATCAGATGCTCATAGGGGCACGAAGTGTACTGTGAACAGTGTGTGAGGGATCTAGGCTGTGTACTCTTAAGAAAATCTAATGTCTGATGATCTCATTCTACATTACACTGAGTTGTATAATTATTTCATTATATATCACAATGTAACAATAATAATAGAAATAAACACACACAATAAATGTAATGCACTTGAATCATCCTGAAACCATAACCCTGTCCCAGTCCATGGAAAAATTGTCTTCTGTGAAACTGGTCCCTGGTGCCAAAAAGGCTGGGACTGCAACTATAAGTGACTAAAGTAACTGTGTGCATCGGCAAGTGGGGACAATTATGAGCAACAGGATACAGATATGCCACAAACAAACTGCCATTTCTGATGTTCTGGGAGCAAAAGCAGGGTACTGCACACGGTCCTGTACACAGCGCCAGCAAGGGGTGGACAGGCCCCAAAGCTAGGCCTCCTGCCCAGCCCACAAACCCACCGCCCACCGCTGCTCCACATACGGACCCAAGAAGGCCCTCGCAGGGAGCAGGCAAGGAAACTGTTTCTTGTTCTTGCTCTCCTGTACTGCGCCACAAGCCCCCGCAAAGCCTTGCCTGAAACTCCCATCTGGCCTCTTATCATTTCTATCGGTTAAAAGAGTCCAAGGGCCCGGGTTGGGAGCATGGTTTTGGCGACTCTGCTGGGACCCATGGGTCTTCCCTCTTTCCTGTCCCTCTGAGAGAGGATCGTGGTCCATTTGGTGGAGCTGGATGGAGCCTCCTCGCAGCTGACAAGCAGCCACCTGCATCTCTGCCCAGGGTCACGGTGCCTGGCACGTCTTCACTGCCTTCACCGCCCCTGGGGCCTCACTGCGCTCACGCAGCAGCTTCCCCTCCCCTTTTCCTCCCTGGTATCTCTCACTCTCTACTTCTTTCTCTGTCCTCTCCTACGCTCTGTCCCACCCTTCCGAGAAGGCGAACATCAGGCAAATACAGCCGAACTCCTCTCAGCCAGTGAGGCCATGCTCCCTCAGGCTGGCCCTGGTTTGCCCTGACAGGTGACAAGAGGTGGGAGAGGCTGGCCTCCTACCATGAGGACCCTAGTCCAGTGGGGCTTCCTTGAGAGGAGATTTCTGACAGTGATAGAGTTTCAAGCCACATGTCATGAAGTGGCTGGAAGCCTGGTCATCACAGACTTCTCGGCTTCTTTATCCTGGGTTAAAGTCCCAGCTGCGGGTTCGAGACCCACTGGCACAATCGCCCCGATGAGTGGTGGGCAGAGTGCCTGCCTCCACTGGCCCTTGTGGAAGAGCAGGGCCGACTGGAACTGCCTGAACAGACGCCCACAGAGGGGCGGGCTGGAACAGCAGGCTTTCTCTCCTGGTTCTTTCTCCTTCCGTCATTCATCCACATCTCTACCCCCAAGGCATCAGTTGGGGTGAACGTCACACAACCTCTCAATATTTCTCTGTTCTGTGTTTTCAGCTGTAGAGAACAGAGTTCTGAGATCTCCTCTGTCATCTCCCCTTTGGTTTTGTTATGCCAGGTCTCGAGGACTTCATCCAGCCTCAGGATCTCTAGGCATTAACCATCAGATTTATGTGTAAACATGGGAAATGCCCCCCAAAGATTCTTCTCTGGGTTACGTTCTTAAAGACTGGGGATAGTTGAAATTGGATGGTTTAAAATCGTCTTCTTTTGCAACACAGCTGGTGGCAATATGCCTTGGCTGATCAGAAGAAGCAGCCACAGAATGGACCCTTTAACTTTAACACCATTTTATAATTGGACAAAAATACTGTAAGGAGTGCCCCAAAAGGGGAGAGGTCCCTCACATGCAGGGCTTTGTGAAACTGTATCCAGACCATGGCTGGAGGGATCCCTGCCGTGTGCTCAGCCTCTATTTCTGTTTTGCCCCCCAAAGATTGAGAGACAGACTTTCTCACAGATCCCCGCTTTCAAGTGCCAACTCGTCACTGGCACGAGGGTCTTTTCTCATGTCCCCACTTCTTCCCCTTCCTTACCCCTGTGACCCAGGGACCTGAAACCAGAGCCCCGGTGCTGTCCCCAGCGGGGGCTCTGATCAGATTCACAGTTAGCCCCACTTTCACACCTTAAGGCTTCCACCCCCTCCAGGGAGAAGCTGACAGAAGGGAGAATTACTAGAGTGCATGTCTCCTTCTGATGGGAGACGGAGGAATCTGTAAGGAGAGGTTTGGCAGGTTCTCAGAGAACCCTGACGAGTTTAGAGATGAATTTGTCATGCTGGGGTTAACATTCTCCCCGACCTGGCAGAAATCACAGTTATTCTGGCCCACTGTTGCACCCCAGACGACAAGGAGTGCGTACTAAGAAAGGCCAGGGAACACGCAGACAGCCTAGCGGCCACCAGTGATACAGTCCCAGAACAGGACTCCCGCTGAGACTGTGAGGATCATGTAGGCCAGGCCAGGATAAGACATTATGCTACTTGTTCATTAGAAGGAATGAAGGGTGTATGGTGAAACCTGCAAATCATGATAAGATCCGAGAAGTCACACAGGAGAAAGATAAAAACTGAGCAATCTTCCTGAGCCGGGTGAGAGGCGTTCAGGAAGTACACCAATACCGACTCTGAGTCTGCAGAAGGGCGGTCACTACTGGCCGTGCATTTTATCACTCAGCGTGCTCCTGATATCAGGAGGAAATTACAAAAGCTTGAGGCTGGGCCCCAAACCCCATTGTCAACCTTGGCAGAGGAGGCCTTCAAGGTCTATAACAACTGGGACGTGGCAGAGGAAGCCAACAAGGACGGGAGACTAATAAAGAAAGCTGCCTCGATCCACCGACCATCTCAAGAGGACCCAGACAGCTGTGGAGACCGGAGCAGCAGCCCAGGAATCAGCTGGGCGGGAAGCAGCGCATGCCCCTCCCCGGCGCCGCAATGGGGCACCGGAAAAGGGAATGTCCTGGGCGCCCTCCTGCGGAAAGCCCACGGACAACCCCTGCTGGCCCCAGGTCCCGGTGAGTCGGAGTCTCCTGGATGCTCCAGAGATTCACGAACACGTACTGGTAGGAACTGGGTGCCAGCCTGTCTCAGGATCCTATTCGATCCAGCCTCATTACTCTGGTGGAGCCTCGGGTCATCCGGGATGCGGCATGTATGAGAACTAAATGTCTGGCAGGCAGGGGAGCTGGCTGCTCTTCGCTGACCTGGCCAGCTGGCCGAGCTCCAGCTGTGGCTGCACGGTGACGGGAGCTGGCGGGTGGCCAAAGGTGAGGTGGCTTAGGCCTCCCCTTGCCCTTGGAGTCAGAGTCAGGTCTATTGTTACTCCTTTTTGTATAGGCAGGAATGTCCTGCCCCCCTCCTTGGAAGAGACTCACTAAATAAACTAGGAACTAGTATATTTTTAGGACAGAATGAAGTCCAAGAAGATAGAGAATTCAAACAGAATTCATCTCTTGGTATCCCCAGATGACCTGTCTGCTGGTCATCAAAATATTCCCCAGGAAATTAAGGAACAGGAGCACTCTGTGTGGCATGGGATACTTCAGTGCCAGGAAGGGTAAGCCCTGATAGAAGCAGGATTAAAGCCTGGGGAAAGATACCAGGAAGAGACAATATCCTTTAAAGCCTGAGCCCCTGAGGGCGATAACACAGCTGCTCACCAAGTTCCCGGCACAGGGACTCACTGTGAAGTGAAGTGAAGTTGCTCAGTTGTGTCCGACTCTTGCGACCCCGTGGACTAATCTACCAGGCTCCTCCGTCCATGGGATTTACCAGCAAGAATACTGGAGTGGGTTGCCATTTCCCCTGCCAATCTCCTGCAGCACCCTGATACTCACCGTCCAGGGGCCTAACAGGGAGCACTGCTTTGTGAAAGACTTAAGGGCAGTGACTAGACAGTCATCCCTATTTCACCAGTAGCACCAAACCCACACCCCCCTCACCCAAGCACCAGGGGGTGCGCAGTATTTCTCTGTTCTGGGCTCCAGAGACGCAGTCTTCTGTATCCGCTACATCCAGGCTCTCAATGCCCTATTGCTTTTGAACGGAGGGGCCTGACCCCCTGGAGGCTATTCAATATACTTGAACAGTGCTTCTGCAGGGGCTTCAGAATGGCCTCCATTTTTAAAGACATGAGTTAGCCAAAGAACTGAGGGAACTAAGCCTGAAAAGTGGAACTCCATCACAATATATTGAAGACAAATACGTAAGCAGTGAGATAAAGCAAGACTCAGATCAGATTACTGCTAAGGTCCTAACCTTCTGGCAGAAAGGGGAGACAAAGTTTCCCCGACGAAGGCTCAGATTTCACAACAACGGGCTCAGCAGGAACGGGAGCCTGGGGTGTGGACTGAAAGACAGCAATCAGCGCATTACCGGCTCCAACCACCAAGAGCCGGCTCCAAGGCCTTCTCGGGATGGCTGGGTTCTGTCGCATCCGGACTGCAAACCATGACCTTATAGCAAACCCCTATATGAAGCTCTGAAGGGGGAACCCTGGACCAGTCTGCTCCCTACTGCACTCCTCAGGGTCCATGTAGCCCCCAGGAGTAATCTGAGGCCTAGCCCATGTGAAATGACCCAGGGAAGGCCTTTTCTCACTACTGACATTCTACCAGACGAGGCAGTGAGCCAGACCCTGCGATACGCTATTAGTCTAGGCCGAGTTCAAAGGCGCCGCAGAACTCTGCCAATGAGACACTGGAATCTCCCACTAAAACCCAGCAGAAGGGGCGGCCCCTCCACAAAGGAACCCTGGTGACCGGGGCTCTGTGCTCGCAGTGCAGGGGGCCCGGGGTCAGCCCCCAGCCAGGGAACTGGACCCCACACGCTGCAGCTAGGAGCACTCACACGCCGCAGCACAGACCAGAGATCCTGTGGGCCGCAGGGAAGACTTGGCACAGCCAAATAAATAACCTTTTAATAAATATTTTTAAAAAAGATACTGACAAAAAAAAAAAAAATACCCCAACCTAGAAGGAGGCATCCCCCCAAAACTAGCCCTTGCTGCAGTGGACGGGCCCCAGCAGAGTACCCCTAGCCCCCGCTGCTGTCAAACTGCACAGGGTACCTAGCCGGGTACGTTTGTCCAGACCGAAGCTCTTACCTCCCCAAAGCCCGCAGGTCACAAGGGAGGAGCAACACGTGTGTAAGCCCGTGGAGGACCTGAGACACGCGGTCAGACAAGCACCACCAACAGACGAGTAGAAAGCGACGTGTGGGCCGGACTCCCACTTGCTACTTTTTTGTTATATCCTTGCTTGCGTTTTGCCAGTTTGCTCAGCCACCCCAGCCAGAGAGGCAGCCCTGCTGTCTTGGAGGGGAAATACTCTACCATGAGAGCGCTTCTGATAGTCTATCTGCCACCGAGTCCCCGTGACTAGGGAACAATGGGTGGAGAACTCACTTGTCAACATCGCCAGAACCATATCGCGTGGGGAACACCGAGGAGAATGCAGGACATGACATCAACACCCCCCGCTGGCCTCCAGGGAAATACTCTACCATGAGAGCGCTTCTGATAGTCTATCTGCCACCGAGTCCCCGTGACTAGGGAACAATGGGTGGAGAACTCACTTGTCAACATCGCCAGAACCATATCGCGTGGGGAACACCGAGGAGAATGCAGGACATGACATCAACACCCCCCGCTGGCCGCCACCCTGCCCCTCGCACTCCCTCTGAACCTGCCAGGTCCGCTGCAAATTAACAGTCTGGCTCGGGACAGCTGCCAGCCCTTGGCCTCTGCTGGTCACACTTCCGGCGGCCTGTTCCAGTGCTGTAACCTGACTCCCTCACACAACGGGATGTAGATGTGGGGTGCACTAAACTGCATAAACGGCACTTGCTTCACACGCCTCAAGAACCCTGCCCTGCCCCCAGGTACCCTGCCTGTTACCCAGGAAGGAGCTGTTCCTGCAACCTCGCCCACGGGAGCCCTGTTTCAAAGCGTAGCCCCAGCTCCCTAAACAACACGGAAGGGGAATGTGCCATCCACCCGTCCATCAACTCAACCCGCCTGCGGGATACGGACCAAACAGGGGTCTGGCCTGTCACTGCGGCCACTGACCAGGCCGGCAAGGTGACACACGAGCATCTGGTTAAGGCCACCGTAAGGCTACACAATCTAAATCCCCAACATAATGGTCCTCTGACCCTCACCAGGCACGCACTAGCAATAGCAGTGTCCTTCAGGGACTGTCCGCTCGTAACAACAGCCAGACAGACGTTCTGATCTGAGCCCCTGACGCCCAGACCACCACATGCTGCGGAGTTATGGCCAAATCCCATCCTTTTCCAACAGAACTGCAGCCTACAAGTGCACTGGTCATGTCCACTTCATGGGGGAGTACATGGCGGGGATCACAGGAATGGAAGGAATTCTCACTCGCAGCGGGACTCGCCCAGGTCATCACCGAACCCCGAGTGCACTAGGAATGGGCTCGGCCGACCGGGCGCCCTGCAGCCCTGTAGAGGGGTGCTCCGCCTCTCAGGAAGTAACTTCAGGACTCTCACCAAGCAGCTCGCTTATGTAAGGGAACAGACAGGGCAAGACTTAACAGACCCGAAGACCTCTGTTTCTTCTTTGGCTCATGTCATTCTTGATAACCACAGAGCTCCTGGTTACCTTCCAGCAAAGCAAGGCAGTTTGTGCATAACCAGTACTTCCTGATGCACCTGGACCGATGCGAGAGGACAGGGAGAGGTTAATATTCGGGAGACACACACCCAAGCAGAGTGGCTTCACAGTCTGGGTAGAGGCAACACCACCTCCACTGTTTGGTCAAGAGTTGACTTGGTAACTTGGTTCCTCCCCTTTCTAAGCCTTTAGTGCCTATCGTTGTTCTCCTTTTTGGCCCCGTTTAACCTTTAGGTCAAGTTTGTGTCTTCCAGGCTCTAACATCTTCAGGTAAGGCTCCTGATGGCTCAAGGGCTTCAATCCATTCCCAAGGAGGGTGACCCAGGTCCCTGCTGGTCCTTGGAACACTCAGCGAGGGACTTCTACGCCTCTCGAGAGGGGTAGGGTCTGCGGCCCCAGTTCAGCAGGAAGTACCTCCAGAAGGAGAGACCTCTGGCCCTTTAACGCTGGACAAAGTCTCCTTGAGCAACAGGACATAAAGAAACTATAAGCGACTAAAAGTAACTGCACACGTGGTCAAGTTGGGACCATTATGAGCAATCGGGTACAAATGGGCCAGAATCAAACTGCCACTTCCGAGGTGCTGGGAGCCAAAGCAGGGCATTGCGTGGGATCGCTGCACACGGCCCCAGCAAGGGGGTGGACAGACCCCCTAAGCAACATCTCCTGCCCAGCCCACGGGGCCTGCCCCATTGCTACCCCACTGAAGGGCCTAGGCAGCTTCTCTCGGAGGGTGAGGGAGGGGACCTGTGTCTTGTTCTTGCCCCCGTGCGCTACAGCACAAGCCCCGTACAGTCTGAGACTCGTCTGGCCTCTTATCAGCATCTACTGATGGGAGAGTCCAGGGGCCTGGGTTGGCAACAAAACTGTCAGAATTAACCCATAGATTCAAAACAATGGACATCACAATTCCAGCTGGATGCTTGAATAAACTGACAAGTTGACCCTAAAATTGATATGGAAATGCAAAGGACCCAGAATACTCAAAACAATCTTGAAAAAGATAAAGTAAGAAGAAAAACTTCCTAATTTCAAAACTTAGTATAAATCTAAAATAATCAAGACAGTGTTGGACTGGCATACAAATAGACATATAGATCAACTTTTAAAGAACTTTTTTAAAAGTTAATTTTATTTAATTGGAGGCTAATTACTTTACAATATTGTATTGGTTTTGTCATGCATCAACATGAATCCGCCACAGGTGTACACATGTTCCCAATCCTGAACCTCCCTCCCTCTTCCCTCCCCATACCATCCCTCTGGGTCATCCCAGTGCACCAGCCCCAAGCATCCTGTATCCTGCATCGAACCTGGACTGGAGATTCATTTCTTATATGATATTATACATGTTTCAATGCCATTCTTCCAAATCATCCCACCCTCTCCCTCTCCCACAGAGTCCAAAAGACTGTTCTATACATCTGTGAATGTCCAGAACTAAACCCTAACATTTGCAATCTATTGAGTTTCTATTAAAGTGCCCTCAAAATTCAGTGGGAAAACAGTCTTTTCAGCAAATAGTGCTGGGAAAACTAGGTATCAACATGCAAGAGGGTGGATTTATGTCCTTATCTCACAGCACACACAAAAATTAACTCAACTGGATCACAGGTTTAAATGTAAGAGTTCAAATTAAATTCTTAGAAGAAAATAGGGTAAAGCATTCATGACCTGGGATAGGCGAAGCATTCTTAAATATACCAACAAAAGCACAAGCAATATAAGAAGTACTTGACAAACTGGAATTAATGAAATTAAAAAACCTTTCGCGTTTTAAAAACACCATCAAGGGACTTCCCTGGGGGTCCAGTGGTTAAGAATCTGCCGGCCGATGGAGGGGACACGGGTTTGATCCCTGGTCCAGGAAGATCCCACATTCCGAGGAGCAGCTAAGTCCATGAGGCACAGCTACCGAAGCCCGAGAGTCTAGAGCCTGCACTCCGCAACGAGAGAAGCCGCCACAACAAGAAGCCCTCAGGTCTCAGAGAAGAGGAGCCCCTGATCACCGCAACGAGAGAAAGCCGAGTGCAGCAATGAAGAGCCAACACAGCCAAAAAAAAAAAACACCACAAAAAAGTCACCAAGAAATTGCTAAAAACAAGCCACAGATTTGCAGAATTACAGATCATATATCTGACAAGAGACTTGTATCAGAATATAGAAAGAAATCTTCAGTTCAGTTCAGTTCAGTCACTCAGTCGTGTCCGACTCTTTGCGATCCCATGAATCGCAGCACGCCAGGCCTCCCTGTCCATCACCATCTCTCGGAGTTCACTCAGACTCACGTCCATTGAGTCAGTGATGCCATCCAGCCATCTCATCCTCGGTCGTCCCCTTCTCCTCCTGCCCCCAATCCCTCCCAGCATCAGAGTCTTTTCCAATGAATCAACTCTTTGCATGAGGTGGCAAGAATACACGGAAGAACTGTACAAAAAAGATCTTCACGACCCAGATAATCATGATGATGTAATCACTAATCTAGAGCCAGACATCTTGGAATGTGAAGTCAAGTGGGCCTTAGAAAGCATCACTACGAACAAAGCTAGTGGAGGTGATGGGATTCCAGTGGAGCTGTTTCAAATCCTGAAAGATGATGCTGTCAAAGTGCTGCACTCAATCTGTCAGCAAATTTGGAAAACTCAGCAGTGGCCACAGGACTGGAAAAAGTCAGTTTTCATTCCAATTCCAAAGAAAGGCAATGCAAAAGAATGCTCCAACTACCGCACAATTGCACTCATCTCACATGCTAGTAAAGTAATGCTCAAAAGAAATCTTATGGATCCAAAATAAAACACAACCCAATTTAAAGACTGAGCAAAAGACCTGAGCTGGCATTTCACCAAAGAAGACACGCAAAGAGACAACCAGCACATGAGAAGACGCCTAATGCCACCAGTTATTAGGGAAATGCAACTCAAGACCACACGGAGGGACTTCCCTGGGGGGCCAGTGGCTAAGAGTCTGTCTTGCAATGCAGGAGACTCGGATCCGACCTTGGTCTGGGAACTAAGATCCCACACGCCGCCGCAGAGCAACTAAGCCTGCACTCGACAGCTACCGAGCCCACACGCCACAACTCAGAGCCCATGCATCGCAACAGAAGATCCTGAATGACCGCAACACAGAAAGATCCCGAATGACGCAACAAAGAAAGATCCCGAATGACGCAACAAAGAAAGATCCCGAATGACACAAGAAAGATCCCAAATACGCAACAGAGATCCCGAATGACTGCAACACAGAAAGATCCCACGTGCCGCAGCTAAGACTCGGTGCAGCCGAGTAAATACATAAGTGAATGAATATTTTAAAAACACAACGAAACACCGCTTCACACACAAAAACATGGCTAAAATATGAAAAGACAGACAAGTACTGACAAGGAGGAGGAGAACTTGGAGCCCTCACCCACTGCTGGTGGAGTGTGAAATGGTGTAAGAAATCTGGAAAACATTGGGCAGTCTCTTAAAAATCTAGTGAAAACTGTGCATTGTCTCTCACCACTGGGGGAGGGGGAAGGTCTAAAACCTTATTTCTAGCTCTCCCATCAAAATCAGTCACTAAGGAAAAGGGGTTAGTTTCACGGTGCCTACAAAAACGATCCAACCCCGTTTACTAACCTGGTCAGCTCTCAGCTGGGTGGAGCCATCCTTATACATCAGAGTTACCACCACGGTGGCTGCCTCTTTGAGCATTTCAATCAGCTGGCTTTGCTCCAAAGCATCCAAATGTCTAATGTCACAAAAATCAGTTTTGAATGCGTTTGAGCGCCTGGAATGGAGGTAGGTTTCTACCTCACCAGCACCGTCTTCCATTATCACAAGGTTACTTATTTTTGCTGATGAATTGTTACATGAGTCGTGGTTTTCTGTAAGATTCATGCTTTCTCTGTGGTTTTCATTGGTTATGCTTTCCTTTGGGAGGCGTTTTCTTTTACGTTCCATTTTCTGTAGAACTGAAGCCTGTTGGTCACACTGTGGAACTGAACACCTTGAAGGAGCCGATGAGCTGATACCCTTCTGGTTTTGGTCAGCAGACAGCTGATCTGTGACTCTGATACCAGAGGACTGAGGATAGAACTTGATGGAAACTCCTGACGGCTGGCTCGTAAGCAAATTAAGATTCTATAGAAAAATGGAAAATATTTCACAGAATATGGATTTGTAAGACAGGTCTATAAACCAAAGTAGAATCTGATAAAACCCATCTAAGGCAAAGCAGGGACATGGCTTCACACCAACTGTGATCCAACTTCCTAATGACCTGTGGAGAGCCTTCCTGAGCAGCGGCTCTTCTCGACCCAGGCAGGAGCGCCTGGCTGCACCCTGGGCTGGAGAAGACAGGAGCTAGAGGAGAAGGCCTCCCACCTCAGCCCTGCGCTGGGGCCGCGTGTAACAGGAGGTGCTGTGGAGGGGGTGTGCTGGGCACGAGTACAAGACCGAGGAGGGACGGTCTCCAAGCAAAGGCCACGTATCGAGAAAATAAAATCTCCACAGCTCTACCTACTCCACTTTTTAAAAGCTTACAGCTCAGCAGCAACATTCTTCCTGTTTCGATCTAGTGACATGGAATGCTCATTCGTCGATTCACAGACTCGGCGCACGTGAATGTGAGCAAACCCCAGGAGCCAGTGAGGGGCAGGGAGTCTGGCTGGCTGCAGTCCATGCGGTGGCAGAGAGCTGAACTCGACTTAGGGACCCAACGAGAACCACCACCACAGTCCTGACTGTTAGGCCACCTCCCCACTGGTTCATAGTTAAGGTCTTTGGTAACATGACCTCTTCTCTTCTCTCCTCCAAGCTCAGCCACAGACCTCACCCACCGTAAATTTTTGTTGTTTAGTCACTAAGTCGTGTCCAGCTCTTTGTGACTCCATGGACTGTGGCCCGCCAGGCTCCCCAGTCTGTGGGGTGTCCCAGGCAAGAATACTGGAGTGGGTTGCCATTTCTTTCTCCAGGGGATCTTGCCAACCCAAGGATCAAACCTATCTCCTGCTTGGCAGGTGGATTCTTTACCACTGAGCCACCTGAGAAGCCCCACTGTAAATTTTATACCCTTCCTTTCTGAACTTCTCTTTATTTTCACTACCCCAAAGCTCCAACTCTTCTTCCCTTAACCTAAAAAATTATCCCAAAGTCCTTCTCCACTCTCTAAAGGTGAGGATATTGAGACAGACCATTTCCTAGACCTCAACTCGGAGTGTTCACACTTCAGAAAGGTGTCCCAGATTCCTCTCCCACCACCAGAGAAAAGCAGGACGAGCCAGCACGAAAACCGGGTTAGCTGTCTCCCCGGTGGATCCCAGAGCACGCAGCCCTGACTCCTCCGGCGGCCCTGATTCACCGAGTCATGGAGAGATACTGTGCGTCTCTGTCTCTATCGTCCCCTCATACAAGTACACTGTAAGCTCCTGGAGAAGAACGTCTTTTATTTTTTAACCACGGTATCCACCGTGCCCAGCATATGGCTGACACTCGATAAATATTTGTTGAAAAGTGAAAGCTATCTGTTTAGAATTACTCATATCTGCAAAGACTCACCTTTTTTTCCAGTGATTGATTCTTTCCATCTTCAAGCAGTACTGAATATTTAACAATGGATTTGTCTACCACATCTGCAGCTTTAAAAGACACAGAAAGGAAACACGAGAGAATAAGGAAACATTAAAATCTAAGTCATATAATTAACTAAACATTGAAAATAGCCTCTATAGTCATTTACTCATCATTTACTTAACTAAAACAATGTAATAAAATTTACAAACAAAATGCATACTACCATTGCAGTAAACATTTATGCAAAATATCTTCAAGTTAACTGGAGACATATCTATGTAATCATGAAATGTTTACTGAAAAGTATTACTTGGTATTAGCATTTGAATACTTGATTTTGAAAAGCCAAGTTAAGCATTTTACAGAAAGCTTGCAAATATTAAAAGTTTGAAGAAATTCTTAGATGGAATAATTTTGTAACAGAACATTAGAGATTCAGTAAAGCATATAAACTTCTCATTTAGATTTTAACAAGCTTGGGCTGGACAGGAAGTGATGGAACTGGGTTCAATCCCAGACAACATAACTCAAGTATCTATAACAATGATAATAACCAACAAATGCAAATAGGGGAAATCTTTCCTTTACAATAGAGAAAAGTTATACTTACAATTAATTTAATAAGAAAGGCACAAGACACTCAATGATCAAAACTTAAAATTTTACAAAATGGCATAAAGCATGAGGTGTACAAATGGAAAAACACAGCATTGAGATAGTAACAAAATATTTAATTCTCCCAAATATAAATTTAATGCAATTCCCATCAGAGGCCCTACAGGGCTCTTTTAATTGAAAAAAGAAAACATTTCAAAGTACATAGGAAATTTCAATGTCTGAAAACAGAGAAGGTAAGTTGCTTTTTTTGTTTTTTGAGGGAGGGTTGGCCATGCTGTGCAGTATATGGGATCTTACTTCTCTGACCAGGGATTGAACCCATGTCCCCTGCACTGGAAGGCAGAGACTCAGTCACTGGACCACCAGGGAAGTCCCAGAAGGTCAGTTGAGTTGCTCAGTCGTGTCTGACTCTTTGCGACCCCATGGACTGCAGCATGTCAGGCCTCCCTGTCCATCACCAGCTCCTAGAGCTTGCTCAGACTCATGTCCGTCAAGTCAGTGATGCCATCTAACCATCTTATCCTCTGTCGTTCCCTTCTCCTCCTGCCTTCAATCTTCCCCACCATCGGGGTCTTTTCTAAGGAGTCAGTTCTCCCCATCAAGTGGCCAAAGTATTGGAGCTTCAGCTTCAGCATCAGTCCTTCCAATGAATATTCAGGACTGATTTCCTTTAGGATTGACAGGTTGGATCTCCTTGCAGTCGAAGGGACTCTCAAGAGTCTTCTCCAACACCACAGTTCAAAGTATCAACTCTCTTGCTTTTTTGATGATCCAACAGATGTTGGCAATTTGATCTCTGGTTCCTCTGCCTTTTGTAAATTTAGCTTGAACATCTGGAAATTCTCAGTTCACGTACTGTTGAAACCTTGCTTGGAGAATTGTGAGCATCACCTTGCTAGAGTGTGAAATGAGTGCAACTGTGCATCAGTTTGAACATTCCTTGGCATTGCCTTTCTTTGGGATTGGAATGAAAACTGACCTTTTCCAGTCCTGTAGCCACTGCTGAGGTTTCTAAATTTGGTGGCATATTGAGTGTGGCACTCTAACAGCATCATCTTTTAGGATTTGAAATAGCTCAACTGGAATTCCATCACCTCCACTAGCTTTGTTCGTAGTGATGCTCCTGAAGGCCCACTTGACTTCTAATTCCAGGATGTCTGGCTCTAGGTGAGTGATCACACCAGAGTGTTTATCTAGGTCATGAATCTTTTTTGTACAGTTCTACTGTGAATTGTCACCTCTTTTTTAAAAATCTTCTGCTTCTGTTAGGTCCATACCATTTCTGTTCTTAATTGTGCCCATCTTTGCATGAAATGTTCCCTTGGTATCTCTGATTTTCCTGAAGAGATCTCTAGTCTTTCCCATTCTATTGTTTTCCTCTATTTCTTTGCATTGATCACTGAGGAAGACTTTCTTACATCTCCTTGCTATTCTTTGGAACTCCACATCCAAATAGGTGTATCTTTTGTTTTCTCCTTTGCCTTTAGTTTCTCTTCTTTTCTCAGCTATTTGTAAGGCCTCCTCAGACAACCTTTTTGCCTTTTTGCATTTCTTTTTCTTGGGGATGGTCTTGATCACCACCTCCTGTACAATGTCATGGATCTCCGTCCATAGTTCTTCAGGCATCTATCCATCAGATCTAATCCCTTGAATCTATTTGTCACTTCCACTGTATAATCATACGGGATTTGATTTAGATCATTCCTGAATGATCTAGTGGTATTCCCTACTTTCTTTAAGTCTGAATTTGGCAATAAGGAGTTCATGATCTGAGCCATAGTCAGCTCCCAGTCTTGTTTTTGCTGACTGTATACAGCTTCTCTGACTTTTGCTGCAAAGAATATAATCAATCTGATTTCAGTATTGACCATCTGGTGATGTCCATGTGTAGAGTTGTCTCTTACGCTGTTGGAAGAGGGTGTTTGCTATGACCAGTGCGTTCTCTTGGCAAAACTCTGTTAGCCTTTGCCCTGCTTCATTTTGTACTCCAAGGCCAGACTTGTCTGTTACTCCAGGTATCTCTTGACTTCCTACTTTTGCATTCCAGTCCCCTATGACAAAAAGGACATCTTTTTTGGGTATTAGTTCTAAAAGGTCTTGACAGAACCGTTCAGCATCTTCGACATTAGTGGTTGCGGCATGGACGTGGATTACTGTGATACTGAATGGTTTGCCTTGGAAACGAACAGAGTTCATTCTCTCATTTTTGAGACTGTACCCAAGTACTGCGTGAAGAAAGCTGAGTGCCGAAGAATTGATGCTTTTGAACTGTGGTGTTGGAGAAGACTCTTAAGAGTCCCTTGGACTGCAAGGCGATCCAACTAGTCCATTCTAAAGGAGATCGGTCCTGGGTGTTCTTTGGAAGGAATGATGCGAAAGCTGAAACTCCAGTACTTTGGCCACCTCATGCGAAGAGTTGACCATTAGAAAAGACTCTGATGCTGGGAGGGATTGGGGGCAGGAGGAGAAGGGGACGACAGAGGATGAGATGGCTGGATGGTATCACTGATTGGATGGACATGAGTTTGAGTGAACTCTGGGAGTTGATGATGGACAGGGAGGCCTGGCGTGCTGCAGTTCAAGGGGTTGCAAAGAGTCGGACACAACTGAGCAACTGAACTGAACTGAACTGCACTTCAGACTCTTTTGTTGACCATGACGGCTACTCCATTTCTTCTAAGGGATTCTTGCCCACAGTAGTAGACATAATAGTCATCTGAACTAAATTTGCCCATTCCAGTCCATTTTAGTTCACTGATTCCTAAAATGTCAACGTTCACTCTAGCCATGATCTGTTTGACCACTTCCAATTTACCTTGATTCAGGGACCTAACATTCCAGGTGCCTATGAAATATTGTTCCTCACAGCATTGGACTTTACTTCTATCACCAGTCACATCCACAACTGAGCATTGTTTTCACTTTGGCACCATCCCTTCATTCTTTCTGGAGTTATTTCTCCACTCTTTTCCAGTAGCATACTGGGCACCTACCACCCTGGGGAGTTCATCTTTCAGTGTTTTATCTTTTTGCCTTTTCATGCTGTTTATTGGGTTCTCAAGGCAAGTATACTGAAGTGGTTTGCGATTCCCTTCTCCAGTGGACCACATTTGTCAGAACTCTCCACCATGACTCACCTGTTTTGGGTGACCCTACACGTCATGGCTCATAGTTTTATTGAGTTAGACAAGGCTGTGGTCCATGTGACAGTTTGATTAGGTAAGTTTAAAAAAAAAAAAATTGAAGAAGACTTGCTTTGCCAGATTATCAGAACATACTATAAAGCCACCATGTTCAAATATACAAGGCATTTGAATAGGAGTAGACAAGAAGATCTCTAGAACAGAGCAGAAAATCCAGAAGCTGACCCCAAGACTTATGAGAATGTAATATATAGTGAAAATCCTATTTCAGTTCAGTAGAGAAGGATAAATTAGTAAATAGGGAAAGGACAATTAGCACCACTTCTGAGAGAAAATAATACATTGGAAAAAGTAATGGGACAAAAAAGACAAAGAGTTAATATTTATATTATACAACAAATTACACTGACCAAAAATGAAAAATTCAGTGGAAAATGAGCAAAAGATATGGAGAGGCAACACAAAAAATAGCAAACCCAAAAAGCAAACAAATATGATGTGATACTCAAACTCTGTAGTAGTCAGGGAAATGCAAACTAAATATACTCGGAGATGGAGAAGAAGAGGCAGTCTCACTTATTACTGGTAAAAATGTGAATAGTTCAGATCTTTCTGTGTGTGTGTATGTGTGTGTGTGAGAAAACAGTTCATTACTAGAATGAACTGCCACTGATTTCCATGACGGGTGGGAGGCTGGAAGCAATGACCAAAGGGTGTTTCAAGTCTAAGAGCCGATCAAAACTATCTTCCATGGTCACAGTTCTTCCTGCGGTACAAGGAATACTTGTACCACAAGTACTGTACCACAAAATACTGCTTTTTTACGTAGCGTGAAAGTAACCTGAGGCATCTGTTTTTAAATTCCATTTCTCTCTTTTATATTTATCTATCTCTTCCATAAGGTTCAGCACAATTTTTTGGCAGAGATCCTCCAGTAAAGTCACATTATCTTCATGTATTTTAGCTTGTTTCTCCAGATATTCCAGGAAACTTCTAGAGGTCATCTGGAATTTTGGAATCGGCTCCCTCAGAAGGAAGAACATGCTCTTTACGTTCTCTGAGCTGATACCTTCTGACAGTTCGTAGAGCAGGTTTCTGGTTTCAGGACCTAATGAAGCTCAGGTTCTCGATGTCTCATCACAGAAAGAATTCAGTGAGGGACAAAGTGATAGGTAAGAAGCGGATTTCCTCACATTCAGAGAGAAGCACATTCCACAAAGTGTGGGCCATCGCAGAGGGTGAGTGCGGCCTAGGATCTTTTTGGAAAGCAAAGTGTCAGCACATTAAAAACACACACGTAAGTCTCAGGAGTTGGAGAGAAAAGGACAAACCCAAAGGGACCAAAGATGGGCCTCGGGGATGCGACCAATGTTCTGTTTCCTGATCTGGGTGAAGGTTATAGGGGTGTTCAGTTTGTGAAACTTTGAGCTATGATCTTAGGATAGATGTACTGGGTGTTTGTGTGTTGTAACCTCAATAAAAACAAAGAGGTATAAAATACATAAATCATTTAATGAAACCACCTCACTGCTGGCTATCTATTTCATAGAAATAGATGCAACAGTAAATAAGTTTAAGCCAAAACATTTATGACAGTAAGGCATTATGGCAAAGGACTGAAAACAAAGCAAACACCAATCAAGAGAGTAGTGGAGGGATAAATTATGTCGCATCCACTCCATGAAGCACAGAGCCCCGAACAGAATGAGCTGTGTTGGTTGACCTGAAGATGCAGAGACCTGTGAAAGTGTGATCTCGTTATTTTTTTTTAATGACATTTATGTATGTGTAGCCATACACTGGCAGAGGTCTGGTCCCTTGAGAGGAAGACTTGCATTCAGAAAGGTTATTGGTGGGTACTCTCAGGATCAGTGTCTGTAGGGGAGTAAAGGACTGAGGCAGTTGCTACGAAGGCCTGCTCTGGACCTGGCATGTTCCTACAGAATTGTCCCCAGGAGGGTCCACCTCGGCACCCACCAGTCACTACCTGGTTGCTCCTGGGAAAGGGGTGTGCCCTTGGGAAAAGAAGCTCTTTGCAGCTGAGGCAAGCATCAGGAGGGGCTGTGCTGCCAATAGCAGCCGGGATGATGAGCAGGGGGCTCTGGGTGCCTCTGTCCACTAGCCCTCACTACGATCACCAGACAAGCAGTTCAGACGTGTTTGGGAGCAGCTCCTTCGGGACTCCGCTGGGCCTCCTCCTGGGGGAACTTCAGGGCAAGGTTAGCCTGTCCTTGTCCTGCACCCGGTCTCAAAGCTGCAGATCTTTGCTCCCCGCTACCACCCATCCTGAGGGTCCCTCACCCTGGCTGGGCACCTCTGCTGGTCTTGGTAGCTTGTCTGATCATGACGTAAACCCTCATCCCTGAGAGGTGAAGTCCTTGGCCGTCATGCCCTTTTCAGCCACGGCCACTGCATTTACTGTCAAATGTGGACAGTGGACCAAGGGGTGTCCAGTCACATCACCTGGGTCTCAGGCAGATGCCTTCCTGCCCCCTTTACGGGACGGCAGCCCTGACTCCTGGTAACAGGAAGCCACCCCTAGTAGGAGGGAGAGTGCGTCTTTGGCCCGCCGTCTCCTGGTGTAAGAAACTTGAACTGACCGGGCAGCAACGATAGCTCGAAGAAAGCCCCCTTCCTGTGCCCTTGGCAGACTGACCCTGGGGAGCCACGGCTAACCCTGCAGAACCCAGAAGCACAGGGAGAGACACATTTATTGAGGGGGTTCTGGGAGTGATGCTGGGCAGGGCTGCTCCCCCTGCCACCTCCTGGGCCCCAGCGTCCTTAACTGTCTCCACTGGGGACACTGCCTCCTGCAACGGTCACTGACGTCCAGGGAATACTGCGGCCTGGAGGTCACCGGAGCTGACCTGCTACCCCCCACTCCATCACCGCACCACCTGTGCGGCCGTGACAGAGCCCGTGGGTCCCAGGATCACATGCCAGCTGCAGCTCCCGTGCTGCAGAGGCGGGCCCTTATGGCCAGGGCAGTGCTATGCAGGACTGTAGGTCAGCGGGTCCAACGCTCTGTGAGCCTTGGAGAACGGAGCTTACTGAGGCCCTGTGTGTGGGAAAGGCAAACCCAGGCCTGGAACATGTGTGGATTCTAGTCAAAACAAAGCTCAGCACCTCTGAGGGTACAAGGGGATCAGCGTTGCAAGCGAGCCCCCAGGGACTGTTCTCAAAGTCTGGTGCCGCTGGGGACCCAGCGTTCGGTCTGGAGCTGGAAGGCTGGACGGCAGAGGCGACAGCGAGGCAGGCCCTGGGGCGTGCGAGTGCTATGCCGCGTGCAGCCGCCACCCCAGCCAGCCCCTTGCTCACCCCATCAGCAGCCCAAGCGGTCTGTTCCGGGACAGCACATGGCCAGATGGTGCCCATCACTCGGCCAAGCCATTCCAGGGAGGTTCCTTCCTTCCACACTCTCTCAGGTGGCTGCTCCCGGGTCTGCTGTTACTGTAATCTTCAGAGTTCTTTACTTCTCGGCAACTGATCCCACTACTAGTCAGTAATGCTTTAAACTTCCCCTGTTCCAGTGCGTACACGGTTTCTGTGCCCTGGCCAGCCCAAGTCTCATCCACTCCCTTGACAGGCCCTGGTACCTTGGCCAGGTTATGTCATGACTCAATGGCCAAAAGACCAGGAGGTGGCAGTTCCTGAGGAGGAACGTATGAATTCTAAAGGCAGAACCCTCTTGCATCTTCCTGTGGGGGCAGAGAGGAGGGGCTGGCCTTTGACACAGGAGGAGCGACTTCAGCAGGTGCCAGAAGCACCGGGACTCAGGATTTGAAGGCAGCAATCCAGACGTCCCCACCCTGCCTCGCAGGGTCAGGCCCCTCTTCCTGATCAAGGCCCTGACCTTAAGGCAGAACGCCTGCCTGGGGTGAGAGTCCAGCCTGCTCTGGAGGTCTACCAGCCTGACTAGGCGCGGGCCTGGGACTGCAGGGAGCCTCTTTACAGGCTAGCAGGCGAGCTCTCTATCACATTCAACCTTTAGTTGCTGATGAATCGCCGTCAGCCTCTGTGTTTTCCCAAGGCACACAGCCACAGCCATTAGGCCATTCTCTTCCACTTCTCAAATACACAGACTGCCCAGCAGCCTGGATAGCTGCTTCCACCGATAAACCCAACCAGTCACCCGAGTAAAAGCTTCACTGCACCGCTGCCATCCGTATTTCACCTACAGCTTCATGTGTGTGTGTGTGTGGGGGGGGGGGGGTTGCTTATCTCGCTGCGTCAGGCCTTAGCTGTAGCACTCAGGGTCTCTGATCTTCACTGCAGCCCGCGGAATCTTTAGCTGTGGCAAGTGAATTCTTGGCTGTGGCATGTGAGATACAGTTCTCTGACCAGGGCTCAAACCCAGGCCCCGGCACTGGGAGTTGAGCGTCATAGGCATAAGTGCAGTTATTAGCATGGGGTGGCGGTAAGGGGAGATTAGCGTAGCAAACAAAGAAAAAGCCTAAGTTAAGAAAACAGTGTACATATAAACCCTTTCACTCTGAATGTGTGTAAATATGTAAAAAAATTTTTTTAATGTGGGATTATGGTCTTTGTTTTGGTTTTTCTGTTTAAAACAAACAACCAATAACTTTTTCTAAACTATTACAAACAACAACAAAAAAGAACCCCCAAAACATTGAGAAAAATACAGTGTAAATAGAAATAAATAGTTAAGTCTTTCATACATGTATTATGTTTGTAGAAAACTCTTACAAATCAGTAAGAGTTGAAATTTACAGATCAGACCACCTGTCGTAGCCTCAAAGATGAGACTACATTTGACGGCCTCCAAAGAGCGCAATTTTCCAATAGTCACGTATGAATGTGAGAGTTGAACTATAAAGAAAGCTGAGCGCCGAAGAATTGATGCTTTTGAACTGTGGTGTTGGAAAAGACTCTTGAGAGTCCCTTCAACAGCAAGGAGATCCAACCAGTCCATCCTAAAGGAGATCAGTGCTGGGTGTTCATTGGAAGGACTGATGTTGAAGCTGAAACTCCAGTACTTTGGCCACCTGATGGGAAGAGCTGACTCATTTGAAAAGACCCTGATGCTGGCGAAGATTAAAGGCAGGAGGAGAAGGGGACAACAGAGGATGAGATGGCTGGATGGCATCACCGACTCAATGGACATGAGTTTGGGTAAACTCCAGGAGTTGGTGATGGACAGGGAGGCCTGGTATGCTGTGGTTCATGGGGTCACAAAGAGTTGGACATGACTGAGCAACGGAACTGAACTGAAAGAGCCCAAAATATATCAAGAGTTAAAGCGTTATGCAAATAAACAAAAATTACAGCACAGAAAATTCTCTGAGTTGCAAATGAATCAATGCAGTTTACTTCCAATAAGGCATTCGGGTAATGAAGTCTCATTTGAGCAGAACCTTGTAAATGCAATCATCGCACTACTCAAGAGATGTATACAAAGGAGTGAAAGCAAAGGTTGAGAGAGGATGAAGCCGGGAAACACTGTTTTTGGAAACTGGAGTTAAACCTGAACGCAGACTGATCCCTTGTCAGCCGCAGCACTTGCGAATCGTTTTCTCCCGTTTTCTGGGACATCTTTTTATGCGTGTTCTACCTTTTGGCCAGGCCTCACAGCATGTGGATCTCAGTTCCCTGACCCAACCGGGGGTCAGACCTGCGCCCCCTGTACTGGCAGTGCAGGGTCGTGACACTGGACCAGCAGGGAAGTCCCAGCTGCTTTTGTTTATGGCGCCTTCGCTGTGCAAAAGCTTCTGCATTTAATTAGGTCACATTTGTTTTTATTTCCATAACTTTAGCAGATGGATTCATGAAGATGTTGCTGCAGTTTATGTCAGTGTCCTGCCTGTTTTCCTGTTTTATAGGATCCAGGCTTACGTTTAGGTCTTTACTCCCATTTGAGTTTATTTTTGTGTATGGTGTTATAGAATGTTCTAGCTTCTTCTTTTTAACTTGTAGTTGTCCAGTTTTCCCATGTGTTGAAGGCACTGCCCTTCCTCTCTTGCACAGCACTGTCTTCTCTATCACAGAGTAATCGGCCGCAGGTGCGTGGGTCTATCTCCTGGCTTTCTATCGTGTCCCTTTGATCTGCATTTCTGTTCTTGGGCCAGCACCGTACTGTTTTGATTACTGTAGCTTTGTAGTAGAGGCTGAAGTCAGAGAGCCTGATTCCTCCAGTTATTATTCTTTGCTTTGGCAAGAAAGATTGCTTTGGCTATTCAGGGTCTTTTGTGTCTCCATATAAACTTTAAAGATTTTTTTCATCTAGTTCTGTGAAAAAGGGTAATTGATAGGGATGGCACTGAGTCTGTAGGCTGCCTTGGGTACAGGGGTGGGGGAAAGGTAGGGGGTGGAAGGATAGACTGGGAGTTTGGGAACGACATGTACACACTGCTATGTTTAAAACAGATAATCAACAAGGACCTACTATAAAATAAATCAATTTTAAAAATCTGAAGGGGGCATAAAGAGAGGGGAAGTGATGAGACTTAAGACTTAAAGGGCTGGCAAGGGCCAGGCTGCCCTGCAGGAGTATTTTTCTATAGACAAATTTTGCAGAGAACAAAGACAAGATCTGAGCTAATCCCAGTAACAGCACAAAGGCAGGTCAAAAGTGGCAGTAAATTGACACCTAACATCAATTAGGGAAGTACTGCAAATTTTCCAATAAGAAGGAGTGAAGGCTTGAATTAGGGCAGTGGAAACTGGAACCCAACACCTGGCAGGTATACTAAGTGACTGGACATAAGGATTTTATATTTACTTAATAGAAAATAAAAAATGTTTATCCATATATTCTTGACCAGAATAAAATAATAATAAAAATATCTGCCGTTTAGCTTTATGTTCTCTGTGCTTGAATTGCAAAGATTTCCACTAGTTGGTAGAAATAAAGAGACACTTCACATTAATGAGCTTCCCTGGTGGCTCAGAGGTTAAAGCGTCTGCCTCTGATGTGGGAGACCTGGGTTCGATTCCTGGGTAGGGAAGATCCCCTGGAGAAGGAAATGGCAATCCACTCCAGTATTCTTGCCTGGAGAATCCCATGGGCGGAGAAGCCTAGTAGGTTACAGTCCACGGGGTCGCAAAGAGTCGGACACGACTGAGCGACTTCACCTCACCTCACCTCACATTAATGAATTGGATTTTGACAAATAATTGCCTCGAGGAGTCTTAAACTTTTATTAATTCGTCTAGTTCAGTTGCTCGGTCATGTCTGGCTCTGCAACCCCATGGACTGCAGCACGCCAGGCTTCCCCGTCCATCACCAACTCTCAGAGCTTACTCAAACTCATGTCGATCGAGTCAGTGATGCCATCGAACCACCTCATCCTCTGTTGACCCCTTCTCCTCCTGCCTTCCTTCAATCTTTCCCAACATCAGGGTCTTACTGATGATTCAGTTTTTTGCATCAGGTGGCCAAAGTATTGGAGCTTCAGCTTCAGCATCAGGCCTTCCAATGAATATTTCAGACTGATTTCCTTTAGGATTGACTGACTGGATTTCCTTGAAGTCCAAGGGACTCTCAAGAGTCTTCTCCAACACCACAGTTCAAAAGCATCAATTCTTCAGTGCTCAGCTTTCTTTATAGTCCAACTCTCACATCCATACGTGACCACTGGAAAAACCACAGCTTTGACTAGATGGACCTTTGTCAGCAAAGTAACGTCTCTGCTTTTTAATACGCTGTCTAGGTTGGTCATAACTTTTCTTCCAAGGAGTAAGCGTCTTTTAATTTCATGGCTGCAGTCACCATCTGCAGTGATTTTGGAGCCCAAGAAAATAAAGTCTGTCACTGTTTCCATTGTTACCCCATCTATTTCCCATGAAGTGATGGGACCGGATGCCATGATCTTCGTTTTCTGAATGTTGAGCTTTAAGCCAACTTTTTCACTCTCCTCTTTCACTTTCATCAAGAGGCTCTTTAGTTCTTCTTTGCTTTCTGCCATAAGGGTGGTGTCATCTGCATATCTGAGGTTATTGCTATTTCTCCCAGCAATCTTGATTCCAGCTTGTGCTTCATCCAGACTGGCATTTCGCATGATGTACTCTGTATATAAATTAAATAAGCAGGATGACAATATACAGCCTTGATGTACTCCTTTCCCAATTTGGAACCAGTCTGTTGTTCCATGTCTGGTTCTAACTGTTGCTTTTTGACCTGCATACAGATTTCTCAGGAGGCAGGTAAGGTGGTCTGGTATTCCCATCTCTTTAAGAGTTTTCCACAGTTTGTTGAGATCCACAAAGTCAAAGGCTTTGGCATAGTCAGTATTCATTTGTAATGTCTATGAAACTATTCTTACTTTACTAGGAAAAAAAACATACTCACCTCTAAGCTCTATTAAGTTAGAAAAGATTTTGGATAAATATGTATTAGAAAACGTTATTTGATTTCTATAGGCACTTAGACAAAATAGAGATGTACTCTAATAAATACATCTTTAATGAAGACATCTGACATGTTTAATCAATTAAAATACACGTTTAATCAAATGCATAGCACTATCCATAGCACCAGGCCAGCTGACAACCTTGAAATCACCCTGAAAAATCTCTCTCCTCCAGTGCTTCTCAAATACTGTCAGTGGCATTACTGAACACTGAAATGACAACGTGAATTTCAGTCTTGCTCAGTCGTGTCTGATTCTTTGTGATCTGTAGCCCGCCAGGCTCCTCTCTGTCCATGGAATTCTCCAGGCAAGTATACTGGAATGGGTTACTATTTCCTTCCCCAGGGGATTTTTCCCGACCCAGGGATTGAACCAAGGACTCCCACGTTGCAGGCAGATTCTTTACTGTCTGAGCCACCAGGGAAGCCAAATTTAACTCAGGTGAACTCAGTTTTGCATCTAGTTTAAAGGTAGATGGGTTGCAGTAAGAAGCTAAGCCACAGTCACAAAAGACCCACCAATACAATGGCCTACCAACAGGTTTATTTCTCTCTCCTGTTCTGAGGTGAGCGGTCTCAGTTGGTGGAGTAATTGTCTCATGAAGACACTCTGGACTTGGGGCCCCTCCAGCACGCTGGGCCATGGTCCTCTAGCACGCCTGTCATTTGCAGGATGGAATGGAGTCGTTTCAGGTTCTAACTGGAGGAAAGGGAAGAGACTAGCTAGGAAGCAAGTCAGATGTCTTCAGGCCTACCCTGGCGACGGCGCACCCTACAGACAGGAAGCTGCTACTTGGCCACAGCTGACTGCAAGGACACCGGGCCACGCACGTCATCTGATGGTGCACTTCTGAAGAGAAGGATGGACTCTGGCGTGCTGGACGCTGAGTAATGATTACCACGAGAATGGTTACCTTTGAGCAGGAAGAGAATTTTAATTCAGAAGGAAATTTTGAGATGTTGGCAAAGTAAGTAGTAGTTACATGATGTTCTCTTTGTATTAATTCATTAAGCTGTATTTTAAGTTTTTGCATCTTTTTTTTTTTTTTTTTACCACAAAGGGTTTTAAAATAAACGCTGACTTTGCTGCAAGAGGATACACACAGTCCAATCTTTACTGGACGTGTATACCTCAGTTGGTCTAGCAGATCAGAAAATTAGATCCCAAAGTGACACAGAACACTGTGTGGTTTTACTTTATAATATAAAATATATACATAATATATATATTACAAAATATAATTTTGTAAAAACAAATATTAATAGTTTATCTCCATTGGTTTCTGAGTTCAATTTTGATATTTATTTGGTATGAGATGGGCATTCAGAAATGAAATGCTGATTTACAATATCTTACTTATAAAGGAGAAGGATTTGACACAACAGCTCAGCATGTGGCAAGAGTCCAGGAATCAGCTCAGGTTCAGCATCAACTATCAATAACCCATTAGCAATCCAGCTTTCAGATTTATATGAAGTAAGAATGAAACTGGCGGGACTCTGGCAAACAGACTCTGAGGTGGCCCCATGACCCCATCGTCCAGTATTCACGCCCGTGTGTCACCCCTTCAGGGTGGGTGGACTCACTTCTAACCAAAAGAATACAGCAACAGTGACAGAATGTTTGTGATTACCTTACATAAGACTGTAATGTCACTCTCTTGCACTCTTTGAAAAAGTAAGCTGCCATAATGTAAAGCTGCCCGAAGAGAGAACCATGTGGAAATTAACCCAGGGTGGCTTCTAGCCAACAATCACCAAGAACCTGAGACCCTCATCTAAGAGTCGACAAAACCATGTTAACTTACAAACGAATGCTTCCCCTTTTCAGGACGCAGATGAGCCCCCAGCCCTGACTTACACCTGCACAGGAGCCCCGCAGAGGACCCAGCTGCGCTGGGACTCCCGACCCACAGAAACTGTGAGATAACAGATGTGTGTTAGGTCGCTGAGTTCATAGTAAGTGTTACACAGCAACAGACACAAAACCTTTGTAAAAATTCTACTCTTTTTCCAAATCCAAGAACACTTGACAGAACAGGAATGCCTTATCATCTCAATAAGTTTATGAAAACCAGCATTTAGCAAGGTATTTTAAGAGCAAAGCAAGACAGCTCATGAGATGGGCTGACTGTGATACATTTTTCTTGACAGAGACTCACATTATAGCTTCCAGAGGCATTTTATTATTCTTACCAGTTTTTGAAGGAAGGGGTATTTCAAGTTGTCGAGTGCACACTGCTCTTTCATTTTGGAGAGCAAGTATACAGAGTAAAGGAGAAAGCTGTTTCTCTGACGTTTGATGTTAACTTTATTTACTTCCCAAGCACCAACATTCCCCCTAAAACACTATCAGTGTCTGGGTACGTAGTCCACACCCCCATATTCTTACCAGTTCATTACTGACTTCTGTAAGCGGGGCAACAGCCGCATGGTTATCAACAGGTAGAAATGCTAAGAGTATCTTCATATAATCAACAAACTACATTTATAACAGCTTTTGCACTGTTTGTCAATATTTCTCAATTATTTCATCTCCATGAAATTAATTATATCTCACTCACTTATTACCTAGGCCGTAGAAGAAAAAAACAAATTATTGGCCCATATTTACGATTTTAAATAAAAACTGCTTTGTTATTACAAACCCTGGTATTTCAAGCATTTCAGTCACACTTGTGAGGATATGCCACCGCTTTCACTTTTGTGTCACGCCATAAACACATATACACAGATCCACTGATCTTTGCCATGTTAAGAGTGTATATACACATACACAGTGGCATAATATACATACTGTCAAGAACACTTTTCTCCACCACGAACTACAAGCAAATACAGGTTCAATGACCCAAGAGCTAAAGGAAAAGCAACACTTGGATGGGCACTATGAAAGAGCCCCTCTCTTTTGAGGTTACTTGAACATCTGGTCCAGATTTTAAGGGAATGTCTGGCAGAAATGCCTGGAACAAGGAAGGGTGTGTTACATTTTAAAAGCAGTAAGGACTAAGGACATGTAAAATTCAGTGAGCAGAAGCTCAGTCATCCCTGGATGAGAGTAAAGCAAGGGGGAGCTGGGCTCCCTTCATTTGTAGGCAGAAACTTCCCTGCACAACACCAAGTTCTATAAAACACTCTGCTACAGTTCATTTTCTGAAAATTAAGGAGAAACCTCACTAAAATGGGAGCTTCCCTCATAGCTGAGTTGATAAAGAATCCATCTGCAAAACAGGAGACCCCGGTTCAACGCCTGGGTCGGGAAGACCCCCTGGGGAAGGGCTAGGCTCCCCACTCCAGGATTCCTGGGCTTCCCTGGTGGCTCAGCTGGGAAAGAATCCGCCTGAAATGTGGGAGACCTGGGTTCGATCCCTGGGTTGGGAAGATCCCCTAAAGAAAGGGAAGGCTATCCACTCCAGTATTCTGGCCTGGAGAATCCCATAGACTGTATAGTTTCATGGGGTTGCAGAATCCTACGCAACCGATCGACTTTCACTTTCACGAAAATGGGAGCTGGGAGGCCGGAAGGGGGAGCTCTTGTGCAGTACCACTAAAAATCAGTCACAAGGAAGACTCAATCACAGGTCCCCACAGGAAGACATGTGCCTAGCATCTCCTACCGGAGAAGGCGATGGCACCCCACTCCAGTACTCTTGCCTGGCAAATCCCATGGACGGAGGAGCCTGGTGGGCTGCAGTCCATGGGGTCGCGAAGAGTCGGACACGACTGAGCGACTTCACTTTCACTTTTCACTTTCATGCATTGGAGAAGGAAATGGCAACCCACTCCAGTGCTCTTGCCTGGAGAATCCCAGGGACGGGGAGCCTGGTGGGCTGCCATCTATGGGTCGCACAGAGTCGGACACGACTGAAGCGACTTAGCAGCAGCAGCATCTCCTACAAGGAGTCACCACCCCAGCAACTCAGACAGAAACCACCCCCACTCTGAACTCTCACTTTTCTCCAGTGGACTTTGGTTCAGAACAACCCCTCCCAACATCCACTTTTTTCTCTATGAAATAACGTGCTTCTCCTTTGTTAGACCTGCCTTTGGCCTTTGTGTTGCATATTTGTCCAAAACTGCTATTCTCGAGCAAACTCATTTTTGCTAGTAAAATAACTTTTATTTTTAAGGTCAATGATTTTCAAAACTTAGTCTTAAGAATAATTCAAGGTAACAAAAAACATGAAGGTTCATAAAAATTACTCACTCTTTTCACTCTCTCTCCAGTTCTCAGAATCCACTAAATCACCTGAATGCATAGCAGACATAATCTTCTGTGCAACACTGGAGAGTGGTATCTTACAGAGGTCAGAGCCTACAAATGCCTCATAATTTTCCATTTTCATAAAATCCTAAACGTAAGATAAACATAATACCCATATATTAATTTTGAGACTTCAAAATAAGTCATGTAAAAATGTTTATGTAGAGACATTCATAAAAATTACTATATTTATGTCCTCATAATAGGACAGTTAAGAAGAAAACAAAACATTCAGAGGCTCCATTGGGTATTATGCTAATACCATATGGTAGGAATGTATCAGTATTTCCTAGTTAACCAATTTTGAAGCAAGCAATCTACTCAAATATTTCCTATTTCCTGAGGTTTGAAACAAACCATGGATATAGTCTTCAAACATACAAATCTAGTAACATAAAAATTACTTTTAACTGACTTGAGCTATTATGACAGACGCATAACCTGACATCCTTTCACTTGCCTGGCTCAATGATACTGGCCCCCTGGGCTCAGCAGGTGAAAGCCTAGAAGGGGCAGTCCAAACCATCAAGTAGCTGTTCATACATCTAATGTATCTGACACTAATCTAAACAGAATTTGCTGTTCCATGAATCGAACAGCAGGTGACATTTCTCTGCATTACTGAAGAGAAGAAAAATTTCAAGTAAATTCTTGATTCCAAGGTAGGGCAGAGAGGGGAAAAAAAGAACAAAAAAAGGTCGCTTGTGAGGAGTGAACAATGATTGCTCAGATGAAATTTATTGCTACAGGTTTTTCAAGCATATTGATATACTTAATAAATACAAAATGCTAAATGACATACAAGTATAGTAATAGGCAAAACATACTTGTTCGATGAATTATAGAAACTGTCAAGGCCCATCTGTCACCTAAACATACCCATTTTCTGATGGTTACACCTAAAAAAAACCTCTATAGAACCACTTAAAAGGTATAGTTGTTAGATAGGCATTCCACAATAATAAGCAGGTAACACATTCTTGGAGCAGTAATACTTCTTGAAAGTAGTGTCTAAATCTCTTGCCTCCATATAGCTTACTTAGTATGTGACACAGGCCACATATAAACCAGGCCATCAAGAAGAATTTGATATAATAACTGATAAATAGGTTACTTCAAATTATTTTACCTCAACTCCTAAAATAATTTCTAATTGTCCAAATACTACACTTATATCCCAACCAATACAATCCAACATTTAAGTATTTTCATGCCTAAGAAATTAAAAGTGTTATACATCATCTGAGCAATCATTTTCACAGAATTTTGAAATTTCATTTGAGTCAGTCACGACATATTTAGTCACACTGAAGTCAAAGCACTGCTGAGCGCTGTCCTGCAGAAACACTGAATCCCTCAGTTCAGGTCAGTCGCTCAGTCGTGTCCAACTCCTTGCAATCTCACGGACTGCAGCACACCAGGCTTCCCTGCCCATCACCAACTCCCAGAGCTTGCTCAAACTCATGTCCATCGAGTCGGTGATGCCATCATCCAACCATCTCATCCTCTGTCATCCCCTTCTCCTACTGCCTTCAATCTTCCCCACCATCGGGGTCTTTTCTAAGGAGTCAGTTCTCCCCATCAAGTGGCCAAAGTATTGGAGCTTCAGCTTCAGCATCAGTCCTTCCAATGAATATTCAGGACTGACCTTCTTTAGGATGGACTGGTTGGATTTCCTTGCAGTCCAAGGGACTCTCAAGAGTCTGCTCCAACACCACAGTTCAAAAGCATCAATTCTTCAGTGCTCAGTTTTCTTTATAGTCCAACTCTCACATCTATACCTGACTACTGGAAAAACCATAGCTTTGACTAGATGGACCTGTGTTGGCAAAGTAATGTCTCTGCTTTTTAATATGCTGTCTAGGTTGTTCATAGCTTTTCTTCCAAGGAGCAAGAGTCTTAGACTTCAGATGGCTGAAGTCATCATCTGCAGTGATTCTGGAGCTCAAGAAAATAAAGTCTGTCACTGTTTCCATTGTTTCCCCATCTATTTGCCATGAAGTGATGGGACCAGATGCCATGATTAGTTCTTTGAATGTTGAGTTTTAAGCCAACTTTTTCACTCTCCTCTTTCGCCCTGATTAAGTGGCTCTTCAGTTCTTCACTTTCTGCCATAAGGGTGGTGTCATCTGCATATCTGAGATTATTGATATTTCTCCCGGCAATCTTGATTTCAGCTTGTGCTTCATCCAGACTGGCATTTCGCATGATGTACTCTGTATGTAAGTTAAGCAGAGTGACAATATACAGCCTTGATGTACTCCTTTCCCAATTTGGAACCCGTCTGTTGTTCCATGTCCGGTTCTAACTGCTGCTTCCTGACCTGCATCCAGGTTTCTCAGGAGGCAGGTCAGGTGGTCTGCTATTCCCATCTCTTCAAAGAATTTTCCAGTTTACTGTCATCTACACAGTTCAAAGGCATAAACAATAAAGCAGATGTTTTTCTGGAATTCTCTTGCTTTTTCAGTGAGCCAACAGATGTTGGCTATTTGACCTCCGGCTCCTCTGCCTTTACCCTAGGCAAGGGAGCCCTCTAAGAGCCTGAACGCGCGGGGTATGGAGGAAGACTACCCAAAAAGGACTTCTGATTGCCAGCTACCAGAGGGTTGAAAAAGAGACTCTGATATGGCCGAGGCGGTCTGCGGCTCTGGCGGCTGAGGCGGTCCGTGTCCCTGCACACGTGGCACTGCCAGGGTCCCTGCACCACCTGCACAATCAACCCTCACTGGGGCAGAGCTGCCACAGGCGAAGTCTTGCGCCTATGCACGTGGGAGCACTTCAGTTGTATCCAACTCGTCACCCTGTGGACTGTGCCCTGCCAGGCCTCTCTGTCAGGGGGTTCTCCAGGCAAGAATACTGGAGTGTATTGGCCAATACTGGCTGCCATACCCTCCTAGAACACTGTATTTCCTGCTGCCCTAGCTGCCAACTCCCGGGTACTTGGTGCTGCCAGAACCCCAACCCAAGCAGCTGCACCACCTCCACACTTGGCCCTCGCTGGGACAGACCCAGGTCCTCCAGGGCAGCCTCAGGAGCAAACCCCAGTGGACAACCCACCTGCAGAGGTGGAAATAAAACAATTGAAATCCAGTGGCAGTGTGGCTAAGAAGATCCAAAACCTTCCCACCAGCTGTCACAAGCTGCAGACTAAATCCACACGGGCCACTAGGCAGACTGTCTATGGAATATACAGGACAGAGAGCTCCCACAGAAGAAAACGGACTGATAACTGTGGACACTGCAGGCAAGAACACACAGGAGCGGGACCAGATTAGAGTCTGAGCTGCCCCCACAGCAGGTCCAGAGACCAGCACGGTGCTGGAGGGCATCCGAGGGAGGTGAGGTGGACTGTGACTCCCAGAGGGAAAGGACCCTGACAGCTGTGACTTGAGGAAAACTTACTATTCTTATGTTTCGACTTGCTCTGTAGTTTCTTTTGAATTTTTTTCTTCCTCCCCGCCCCCCTACCCCCAATATTGTTGTTATTGGCGCTGTGAAATCTAATAAGCTTTTGACGTTTTTTTAAAATCAACTTTTTATTGCTGCTATAAACCTCTGCCTCCACCTTGGGCTTTTGTAGTTCTGTATTCTTCTTTAACCTATTACTTTTTCTACATTTATCCCTGTTTTTCCTAGTTCTTTTCCCCTTGCAGTTAGCCATTAATGTATAAGTCTTATCTACCCCTATTCAACTTTCGTATCTATTCTTTCAACATACTTGTTAGTTTTGCTTTCACTGCTTTATGCCCCACTTGGCACCTTGCTTTAGTTCCGTTCTCCAGCTTGTGCTTTACCTAGTTTTGTTCTTAACTAGCAAATTAATTTTCGGTTTCCTTTGTTTGCCAGGTCAATCTATTGTACTTTATCTTTGTTGGGCTGTTTTGATTGTGCTTATAGGTGTGTGTGTATATGCGTATATTCCATTATTTTAATTAGTATTTTCCTGATTTTGTAACTGCCATTTGTCTGGGGTTCATCTTTGGTTTCTCATTTTGGGGTATTTGTTTTAATCTCATTTAATACCATAACAAACCACTTGTGGAATCTTCATTCCTGACCAGAGATCAAACCCTGAGATTTTGGAGTAGGAGCACTGATTCCAAGACCCTAGACTACCAGAGAACTAACCCTACGGAGTGTCAAATAGTGACAACTCCCACAAAGGAAACCACTTGAGTACAAGACCCAACATCACCCAACCACCAGTAGCACCCTAAAGGATGCCTCATCCAAACAACAAAGAAAACAAAAATACAAACCCAACCATCAGCAGACAGGATTACCACCTCACTCAGCCTTTCCCATCAGAGGAAAAACAAAAAAAACCTCAGCACTAATCTCAACCTACCTGAAGCTTACACAAACCACCACACCAACCTTGGCGAGGCAGAAACCAAAAGGAAGAAAGAAGTCAACCCTGAAGCCGGGGAAAAGGAGACCTCAAACAGTAAGTTTAAAAAAATAATGAAAAGGCAGAGAAACACAAATGAAGGAACAAACTAGAAACACAGAAGTCCAAATAAATGGAGAGGAAATAGGCAAACTATCTGAAAAAGAATTCAGAATAATGGCAGTAAAGATGACCAAAACCCTAAAAACAGAATGGAGAAAATGCACAGGTTAATTAACAAAGACCTAGAATTAAAGAATGAACATACAAACAGCACAATTACTGAAATTAAAAATACTCTAGAAGGAGTCAATAGCAGAGTATCTGGAGCAGAAACATGAATCAGTGAGCTGGAAGATAAAATGGTGGAAATAACTTCTGAAGAGCAGAATAAAGTAAAAAGAATGAAAAGAACTGAGGATAGTCTCAGAGACCTCTGGGACAATATCAAACGTACCAACATTCGAATTGCAGGAGTCCCAGAAGAAGAGGAGAAAAAGAAAGGGTATGAGAAAACTTTTGAAGAGATTATAGTTGAAAATTTCCCCAACATGGAAAAGGAAATAGTCAATCGAGTCCAAGAGGTGCAAAGAGTCCCATACAGGATAAACCCAAGGAAAAATACGCCAAGACACATACTAATCAAACTAAGATTAAACACAAAGAAAGAAAAAGCAACAAGCAACATACAATGGAAACCCCACACGATTAACAGCTGACCTTTCACAGAAACTCTGCAGGCCAGAAGGGATGGCAGGACATATTTAAAGTAATGAAAGGGAAAATTCTACAACCAAGATTACTGTACCTGGCAAGGATCTCATTCAAAATTGATGGAGAAATCAGAAGCTTTTCAGACAAGCTAAAGTTAACAGAATTCAGTACCACCAACCCAGCTTTACAACAAATGTTAATGGGACTTACAGAGTCAAGAAATGTAAGAAAAAGATCTACAAAATCAAACCCCAAACAATTAAGAAAATGGCCATAGGAACATATAAATCAATAATTACTTTAAATGTAAACAGATTAAATGCTCCAACCAAAAGACACTGACTGGCTGAATGGATACAAAAACAAGACCCATATATATGCTGTCTACAAAAAACCCACTTCAGACCTAAAGACACATACAGACTGAAAGCAAAAGGATGGAAAAATATATTCCATGCAAATGGAAAGCAAAAGGAAGCTGGAGTAGCAATCCTCATATCAAATAAAACAGACCTTAAAATAAAAAATATTACAAGAGATAAGGAAGGACACTACATAATGATCAAAGGATCAATTCAAGAGGAAGACATAACAATTGTGAATATCTATGCAGCTAACATAGGAGCACCTCAATACATAAGACAAACACTAATAAGACATAAAAAGAGAAGCTGACAGTAACCCAATAATCGTAGGAGACTCTAACACCCTACTCACACCAGTGAACAGATGATCAAAACAGAAAGTTAATAAGGAAACACAAGTCCTAAATGATATATTAGCTGAGATGGATCTCACTGACAGTGCATCCAAATGCAGAAGAATACACCTTCTTCTCAAGTGCACATGGAACATTCTCCAAGACAGACCACATCTTGAGTCACAAATCAAACCTCAGTAAATTTAAGAAAACTGAAATCGTATCAAGCATCTTTTCCGGCCACAACGCTATGAGACTAGGTATCAGGTACAAGAAAAAAACTGTAAAAAACACAAAGACATGCTGATGAAACAATACATTTCTAAGTAACCAAGAGGTTACTGAAGGTATCAAAAGGGAAATCAAAAAATTTCTAGAAAGAAATAACAATGAAAACACGATAAATCAAAACCTATGGGACGCAGCCAAAGCAGTTCCAAGAAGGAGGTTTATAGCAATACAATCCTCCCTCAAGAAACAAGAAAAACCTCAAACAGACAACCTAAATTTACACCTAAAACAACTGGGAAAAGAACAACAAAAACTCTAAAATTAGCAGAAAGAAAGAAATCATGAAGATCAGAGCAGAAATAAATGAAAAGAAATGAAAGAAACAATAGTAAAGATTAATAAAACTAAAAGCTGGTTCTTTGAGAAGATAAAATTGACAAACCTTTAGCCAGACTCGTCAAGGAAAAAAGAGAAGAATCAAGTCAACAAAATTAGAAATGATAAAGGAGAGGTTACAATAGATAATGGAAAAATAAAAGGATTATAAGAGACTATTATGAACAACTATATGGCAATAAAATGGACAGATTCTTAGAAAAGTTCAATCTTCCAAGACTGAACCAGGAAGAAATAGAAATTATGAACAACCCAATTACAAGCACTGAAATCAAAGCTGTGATCAAAAATCTCCCCCCAAAAAAACAAAAGCCCAGGAGCAGATGGCTTCACAGGAGAACTCTGTCAAACATCTAGAGAAGAGCTGATGCCTATCCTTCTAAAACTCTTCCAAAAAACTGCAGCAGGAGTACTTCCAAACTCATTCTACAAGACCACCCTCACCCGGATCCCAAAATCAGACGACGACAACACACAGAAAACTACAGGCCAGTATCGCTGATGAACATAGACGCAAAAATCCTCAACAAAACCTTAGCAAACAGAGTTCAACAACACATTAAAAAGCTCATACACCATGATCAAGTTGGATTTATTCCAAGGATGCAAGGATTCTTCAATATGTGCAAATCAATGTGATATACCATATTAAGAAACTGAAAGATAAAAACCATATAATCTCAACAGATGCACAAAAAGCCTTTGACAAAATTCAGCCCCCACTTATGATTAAAAGTCATCAAAAAACGGGCACAGAAGGAACCTACCTCAACACAGCAAAGGCCTAGGAGGAGCCTACAGCAAACACTATTCTCAATGGTGAAAAACTGAAAGCATCCCCCAAGATCAGGAGGAAGACTAGGGTGTCCACTCTCACCACTATTATTCAACATAGTTCTCGAAGTCCTAGCTACAGCAATCAGAGAAGAAATAAAAGGAATCCAGATCAGAAAAGTGAAGCTCTGTTTGCAGATGACATGATACTGTACATAGAAAACCCTAAAGATACTATCAGAAATTTCCTAATCAGTGAACTTAGCAAAGTCAGAGGATACAAAATCAATACACAGAAATCACTCGCATTTCTATATATTAACAATGAAAACTCAGAAAGAGAAATTAAGGAATCAATCCCATTCACCATTAAAACAAAAAGAATAAAATATCTAGGAATAAACTTACGTAAGAAGACAAAATAACTGTACACAGAAAATTATAAGACACTGATGAAAGAAATCAAAGATGACATAAACAGATGGAGAGATACTCCATGTTCCTGGGTAGGAAGAATCAATATTGTGAAAATGACTATACTACTAAATGCAATCTACCGATTCAATGTGGTCCCTATCAAATTACCAATGGTATTTTTCACAGACCTAGAACAAAAAATTTCACAATTCACATAGAAACACAAAAGACCCCAAAAAGCCAAAGCAGTCTTGAAAAAGCAGAATGAAGTTGGAGAAATCAACCTTCCAGACTTCAGATTATACTACAAAGCTACAGTCAACAAGACAGTATGGTACTGGGACACAAACAGAAATACAGACCAATGGAACAAGACAGAAAGCCCAGAAATAAACCCATGCACCTACGGGTACCTTATTTTTGCCAAAGGAGGCAAGAATATACAATGGGGCAAAGACAGCCTCTTCAATAAATATTGCTGGGAAAACTGGACAGCTACATGTAAAAGAATGAAATTAGAACACTTCCTAACACCATACAGAAAGATCAACTCAAAATGGATTAAAGACCTAAATGTAAGACCAGAAACTACAAAACTCTTAGATGAAAACATAAGCAGAACACTCGGAGACATAAATCAAAGCAAGATCCTCTACAACCCATCTCCTAGAGTAATGGAAATAAAACTAAAGCAAACAAGTGGGAACTGATTAAACTTAAAAGCTATTTGCACAGCAAAGGAAACTATAAGCAAGGTGAAAAGACAACCCTCAGAATGGGAGAAAATAGCCAAGGAAACAACTGACAAAGGATTAATTCCCAAAATATACAAGTAGCTCATGCAACTCAACACTAAAAAAACAAACAACCCAATCAAAAAGTGGGAAAAGACCTAAACACACATTTCTCCAAAGACGACATACAGATGGCTAACAAACACAAGAAAAGAGCTCAACATCGCTCATTGTTAGAGAAATGCAACTCAAAACCACAATGAAATTATCACCTCACACCGGTCAGAATGGCCATCATCAAAAAGTCTACAAACAATAAATGCTGGAGAGGGTGTGGAGAAACGGAACCCTCTTGCACTGCTGGTGGGTATGGAAATTGATACAGCCACTATGGAAGACGGTATGGAGAGTCCTTAAAAAAACAGAAATAAAACCACTATATGATCCAGCAATCCCTCCTAGGCATATACCCTAGGAATCCAAAATTGAAAAAGGCACACGTATTCCATTGTTCACTGCAGCACTATTTACAACAGCTAGAACATGGAAGCAACCTAGATACCCACTGATAGATAAATGGATAAAGAAGCTGTAGTACAAATACACACTGAAATAGTACTCAGCCATAAAAACAAACGCATTTGAGCCAGTTCTATTGAGGTGGATGAACCTAGAGCCTATTATACAGAGTGAAGTCAGAAAGAGAAAGATAAATATCACACACTCATATGAGAGTTGGACTGTAAAGAAGGCTGAGTGCTGAAGAATTGATGCTTTTGAACTGTGCTGTTGGAGAAGACTCTTGAGAGTCCCTTGGACTGCAAGGAGATCCAACCAGTCCATTCTGAAGATCAGCCCTGGGATTTCTTTGGAAGGAATGATGCTAAAGCTGAAACTCCAGTACTTTGGCCACCTCATGTGAAGAGTTGACTCACTGCAAAAGACTCTGATGCTGGGAGGGATTGGGGCAGGAGGAGAACGGGACGACAGAGGATGAGATGGCTGGGTGGCATCACTGACTCGATGGACGTGAGTCTGAGTGAACTCCAGGAGTTGGTGATGGACAGGGAGGCCTGGCGTGCTGCAATTCGTGTGGTCGCAAAGAATCGGACACGACTGAGCGACTTCACTTTCACGCATTGGAGAAGGAAATGGCAACCCACTCCAGTGATCTTGCCTAGAGAATCCCAAGGACGGCGGAGCCTGGTGGGCTGTCATCTATGGGGTCGCACAGAGTTGGACATGACTGAAGCGACTTAGCAGCAGCAGCAATGCATATATAGGGAATCTAGAAAAATGGTACTGAAAAATTTATTTGCAGGGCAGCAATGGAGAAAACAGACAGAGAACAGAGTTATGGACATGGGGAGAGGGGAAGAGAGGGTGAGATGTATGGAGAGAGTAACATGGAAACTTACATTACCATACGTAAAACAGATAGCCAACGGGAATTTGCTGTATGTCTCAGGAAACTCAAACAGGGGCTCTGTATCAACCGAGAAGGGTGGGATGGGGAGGAAGATGGGAGGGAGGTTCAAAAGGGAGGGGATATATGTAAACCTATGGCTGATTCATGTTGAGGTTTGACAGAAAACAACAAAATTCTGTAAAACAATTATTAAAAAATAAATTAAAAAAAAAAAAAAGTTACCAGGAATAAGTGCCACAAAGCAAATTCTCAAGTTATAAAAAGCACTGGTACTCTGAACAAACATATAAGAAATAAACCAAACTGATGTAATACTCAAAATTCATTAAATGAAATGGTTCATCGACCTCAAGCTTAAAATTTTCATGATGTTTATTATCTGTATTCTTCTCCTAATATGTAAAGCACATGCAGTGAAGATTTCATTTCTGGCAATTTTCAGTCTTCAAGAGCAATGGTCTTAATCTTTGATTGGTTTTCTAAATTCTCCACAATATTTTTCAGATAATCTTCATCTTTTAAAAAATATACATATAATTCTCTTTCCACTTGATGCAGCTTATTAGATGCCAACAGTTTTCTTTTTGTCTTCACATCAGCAAAAATATCAGTAAGAAGATGATTTAGTTTATTGAGCTGAGATTCAACTTGATGAAACTGCTCCGTTAACTCCTAAAAGGAAAATAATAATGCTTTTTAATTCAAAACCTCTATTCATAACACCAATTATAAATTTTAAATGTAATTTACATCGGAAGAATCTAAATGATATAATGATTATTCCCACAACCTCAACAATAAAAGACCCTCAATTAAAAATCCATAGCAGGATTAACAAAAAGCCTATGTAAGATCCATTGAAACAACTTCTGTAGGCAAGTTTAAGTGATTCAAAGCAAACTCATACTCCCTGAAGAGTATTTGATATGTAAACTGTTCTGCATATTTATACATTCAACAAGTATTCTGAATGCCTACCTCATACTATGCACTGTTTTAGAGTCTACAACTATAAAAATGAACACCAAAAAAAAAAAAGAACACCATTTCCTTCATGTAACTTAACACTCTGCCAAAGTAATCAAACCTTGTTTCAGCCTAACCTGTTTATTCTAGACATCAGAGGTACTGATAAAACCTTGAAATGAAGCAATTACCAATATGAAATAATTGTCTTAATCTGGATTTTTCTTTTTTCATACTGTTACAGAAGATGGAATTACATGTAACATTCAACAATCCTATTTACCATGTAATTCTTCTCAAAAACCTAAACATTCTGGATCCCCCACATTTAATAACTGAAATTCCTCACTTCTTAACATTAAAAGCAGCTTAGGTTTTCTAACCATGCTTTCTACTCCTATAATTTCTCACACAGTAGTATAAAAGAGGTTCTCAGACAATCTAGCTATAACTACACCTCAACCTTCGACCACTTCTCAGAATGATCCACAGTATGGTAATCTCCTGCTTGCTATGAATAGAGTCCTATACCTCACTCCACGCTAAGTCACTCTGCAACAAAGCCAGAAGCCACATTTCAACAAGCTCCCTGGTGATTTTAATGTACAAGTTCAAGAGCACTAGCTTCACACATGTCAAAAATGCCAGATCCTATGCGCAGTACTTCTTAAACTACAGTAAAAAAAAAATAATAATAATAATAAAAATCAAGTAGTATCTACAGTAAGTGGCCTCTGAGGAAAAACCCTGTAAACTGGAAAACAATGAGAAATATCTTACCTTTAACTTCAATACTAAAGATCTTAATAGTGAATTAAAATACTACTACAAATACTGAAAAATATTCAACTTCATTAATAAAAATGCAAGATAAAATTCATATGGATGACATTTTATATCTCACTGGACTAGGAAAAAACATAAAATAATGATACCCAATGCCATTATAGTAAAATCACCGTATTTTAGTGATTTTAGAATGGATTCTTTCAGTTTAATATAACTGAAATCAAGAGGCACTGTATAATTAAGAGCATCGTGTAACTGTTATTGACCAGATATGCATAAGAAGCACTTTATCATATATATAATACCTGCAAGACTTGCAGGATCTTAGTTCCCCAACCAAGGATCAACGCCATGCCCCCTGCCCTGGAAGCATGAAGCCCTAACCACTGGAACACCTGGGGTTCCAGCACCAATTGTTTTAATTCTTATTGTGGTTAAGAACACATAGCATGAGCTCTCCCCTCTTAACAAATCCAAGGGCGCAGCACTGTGTTGGTAACTATGAGCACAATGTCGTGTAGCAGACGGCTAGGACTTGCTCACTGTACCTTAAGTGAAACGCGATACCTACTGATTAACAACTCTCCACCACTGGCAACCACCATGTACTCTGTGCTTCTAATGAGTCTATTTTAGATAGCCCACAGTGAGTGGAATCATGCGCTGTTTCTTGGGACTAGCTCATTTTCACTTAGCATAATCTCCTCAAGGTTCATTCATGATGAGGTATATTGCAGTCTTTTTTAAGGCTGAATAATATTTCACTGTATGTATATACGCCTATATTTTCTTTTCCCATTCCTCCATAGATGGACTTTCAGGTTTTTTTCTACAGCCTAGCTATTACAAGTAGGGCTGCAATGAACACGTGAGTGGAGACATCTCTTTAACACCCTACTTTTATTTCCTCTGGATGTATACCCAGAAGGAGGATTACAGGATCATACCTTAGTTCTATTTTTATTTTTTTTTGAGGAAATTCCATACTGTTTTCCCCAGTAGCTTCACTATTTTGCATTCCCACCAAAAATGTACCAGGGTTCCAATGTCCCCACATCCTCACCAGCACTACTCTTTTGGGTTTTTTGATAATAGTCATAATAGGTGTAAGGTGATATTTTGCTTTGCATTTTCTGATAATCAGTGACGTCAAGCAACTACTCATAAACCTGTTGGCCATTTATATATCTTCTTTAGAGAAATGTCTATTCAAGTCCTTAGCCCATTTTAAAATTAGGTCATTTAGTTTTTTGCCTTTTCATACTGTTCATGGGGTTCTTGAGGCAAGAATACTGGAGTGATTTACCATTCCCAATTCCAGTGGATCACACTTTATCAGTGAAAGTAAAGAGGTTAAAGAGCCTCTTGATGAGGGTGAAAGAAGAGAGTGAAAAAAGCTGGCTTAAAACTCAACATTCAGAAAACTAAGATCATTGCACAAGCCCCCATCACTTCATGGCAAACAGAAGAGGAAAAAATGGAAATTGACAGATTTTATTTTCTTGGGCTCCAAAATCACTGCAGATGGTGACCGCAGCCAAGAAATGAAAAGACCCTTGCTCCTTCGAAGGAAAGCTATGACAAACCTAGAGAGCATATTAAAAAGCAGAGACATCACTTGGCTGATCAAAGTCCATATAGTCAAAGCTATGGTTTTTCCAGTAGTCATGTACAGATGTGAGAGTCAGACCATAAAGAAAGCTGAGCGCCAAAGAATTGATGCTTTCGAATTGTGGTGCTGGAGAAGACTCTTGAGAGTCCTTGGACAGCAAGGAGATCAAACCAGTCAATCCTGAAGAAAATCAACTGTGAATATTCACTGGAAGGACTGATGCTGAAACTATAGCTCCTATACTCTGGCCACTTGATGTGAAGAGCCGACTCACTGGAAAAGACCCTGATGCTGGAAAGATTGAGGGCAGGAGAAGTGCGAGACAGAGAATGAGATGGAGGCAGCTGAGGGCAGAGGAGCCTGGTGCGCCATAGCCAATGCTGCTACTGCTACTGCTGCTAAGTTGCTTCAGTCGTGTCCGACTCTGTGCGACCCCATAGACGGCAGCCCACTGGGCTCCCTCATTCCTGGGATTCTCCAGGCAAGAATACTGGAGTGGGTTGCCATTTCCTTCTCCAATGCATGAAAGTGAAAAGTGAAAGTGAAGTCGCTCAGCCATGTCCAACTCTCAGCGACCCCATGGACTACAGCCCACCAGGCTCCTCCGTCCATGGGATTTTCCAGGCAAGAGTACTGGGGTGGGGTGCCATTGCCTACCCCCCATAGCCAATGGGGCTGCAGAATCAGAGGCGACTCACTACCTGAACAGCAAAGTTTTGCCATCACCAACACTGTTTATGCGCAGTGTGGAAAAACACAAAAAATACTCTGAGTTAAGAAATAACATAGAAATGGACACTGAATGTGAAGTTGCAGAAATACCTAAATCATTTTAGTTGGCTTTTTCCTTTTAATGTATATCCCTAAGGAATATGATAAAAACCTATGTCTATCACACCTAAAAGATATCTTCTAATAGGTATGAAATAAAAATTCTAAATAAGAAAATACTGTGTCAATTTAAATGAAAAAGCTTTTTCTTTCTTAGAAACTTGTGAAATTATGTTGTATCATATGATAAATGGTATCTAGTAGACATTCAAATAGCTGGTGACATTTTAAGTAGGTAAACTCCTTTGAAAAGCAATATGGCAGTATCAAAAGCTAAAAAATAATGTGTATAACCCAAGAAACCTCATAATTCTATAATATCTCTAAGAGTTCATCCAAATGGTGGACTGGTTACAGAAATTATGACATAGTAATTAAATCAATAGAGTATTATAAACATTAAAAATTAAAATTATTGTAGCATGGAAATGTTTCTTTCATAATGCTAAATAAAAAGGAAAATATAAAAGACACATAAGTAAAGGAAAAAAGCATCTACTTTGCAAATGCTAACCAAAAGAAAAATAGCATAGGAACATTAATATTGGACAAGAGAAAATTAAGACAAAAAGCACAATACAGGGTCATTATATGATGCTAAACAGTTAAATCACTGCAATTTAAATCTATCAGGATAATAATTCACTGCAATTTTAAACTTGGATATAACTTATAAAATAGACTCAAATATAAATTAAAAAATGATAGAACTACAATGAGAAAGTTTCAAATCCACCATCATAGGATTTTTACATAATTATTTAAAAGATCAAGAAGACAGAATCAGTAATAGGAGACTTTAAAAAACTAATCACAAGTATCACTTCATATCCATGAGGATGACTATTACATACTTTTTTAAAAGGGAAAATAACAACTTTATGTGAGGACATGTAGAAACTAGAACCCTGGTACAGCTGCTGGGTAATGTCAGAGAGATTCTCACAGGCTTACCATGATTCAGCATTCACTCGTAGGCATATACCCAAAAGGAATGAAAACAGGGACTCAAATACTTGTACACCAACATTCATAGCAGCATTATATACAACAGATAAAAGGTGTAAACAACTCAAGTGTCTATGAACAGATGAACAGTTAAACAGATAAAATATGATGATAAAATACAGATGAATGGATAAAACATGATATATATACACAATAGATACACAATAGAAGATTCAGCACCAAAAAGGGATAAAATTCTCCTACCTGATACAATATGGATGATACTTAAGGATATTATGCTGAGATAAGCCAAAGACAAAAGGACAAATATTATTATATGATTCTACTTTTATATGATACCTATAGTAGGCAAATTTATAGAGACAGAAAATGGAATAGAGATTACCAGAGATGGGGAAAAGAAGGAATGGAGAATTAATATTTAACAGGCACAGAGTTTAGCCCATGTGGGATGAGAAAAGTTCTGGAAGTAAATGGTGACACGGCTGCATGACACTGCAAATGTTCTTAAGGTCATCGTAATTGCACACATTAAAATGGTTAAAATTGTAAATTTTACATTTTGTCTATTTTATAATAAAAAATTATTTTAAAAACTAATCATAAGCTGTCTTATTTCAAGAAAAGATAAGGTAGTTATTCAGCTCAATTCTTCCATAGGAAAACATGTAAAAAGTGAAATGAAGTATTTAAAGAGTCAAACAAAGCAAAATCTTCCTAGGATTGCCCTGGTGGTCCAGTGATTAAAAATCCGCCTTAAAATGCAGGGGACACAGATTCGATGCCTGGTCAGGGAACTAAGATCCCACACGCCACGGGGCAACAAGCGAGTCCATGCCAAAACTAAAGAACCTCTGTTCACCGCCATGAGGGAAAGCCCACGCACGCACGACACCAGAAGACCCAGCACAGCAACAACAACAACAAACAAAACCCAAAAGCTCCCTAAAGGCAACAGAGACAACAAGACTTTAAAAGACTACAAGTCCATAAAACAATGCAGACTGGTAAGACAGCCCAAAGCTGCTTTACTCAATCGCTAATCTTGATAAAACAGAATCCATGATTCCTGACACTGACAAGACCAGTGGCAAAGTCCAAGGTCCATAGAAGGTAGCACGTCCAACAGGAGACTGTCTTTGTAATAAACTAAGGACACCAAGGGTCCTAAGATCAGGACAGCCAGAGAGGAAGAGCCCCTGGTTAGAATCACAGTCCAGACAGGAATCATCTGTTGTTCAGTCACTCAGTCGTGTCAAATTCCTTGCAACCCAAGGGACTATAGCATGCCAGGCTTCCCTGTCCTTCACCATTTCTCCCAGAGCTTACTCAAACTCATGTCCATTGAGTCAGTGATGCCATCCAACCATCTCGTCCTCCAAAACAGACTTTGAACCCAGCTTATGGCTCAGAACTGGCAGTGCTCTCAATATCTAAGCAAACAGGCATGGAGGTGAGAGACACTCGAGGAGGGTCTCGTATGTGTTTTAACGTATGAGGGTCCTTTCACCAGAAAGACACCAATGTTAAATCTGGATGCCTCAGTAAGTGGTAATGGGACAATCTGGTTATTCATAGGGAAAAAATAACAATAAAATTATAACTCTACTTCTCATGTCATAAACTCCTGGTGGATTAAAGAACTGAACCAGAACAGCATGAACTTTTAAGATAAAGTAAAAGGGACTGTCATGACTATGTTAAGGGCAAACTTTCACAAGATATAAAAAAGGGCAAAGCATAAGAGTGATAAATTACATCAAAATTGAAATCTTAAAAAAGTAAAAAACAAACAGGTAACAATAAAAAAGAGAAAAACAAGACCCAAATAGGAAGCAAACATATGCAACACACATCACTGACAAATGACTGGCATTTGAAATATGTAAAAGAACTCCTACCCAAAGGGGGCTCAACCGCCATGATCATCAGAGAAATGCAAATTATAACCTCAGCGGGATGCTATTTTATATCTAAGCAGAGTGAGAGAAAATTATAAATGCAAATAGCACTATGTGATGAAAAAAATATGGTAAAAGAGCATCTCTTAAACACTGCTGATACAATATGGTACAACCACTTCTAAAATCAGTTTGATGTATTATGTAAAACGGAGCCTGTTATTCAGCAATTCCACTCCTATGTGAGGTGACAGAGAGACAGACATGCATCTGTAAGACAGGCAACAAGGCTATCCACAGCAGTGTGAGCTACAACAGCAAAAACTGGAAATAATCTAAATGTCTGTCAACAGAACAGGTAATTAAACTGTGGAATTTCACATAAGGGAACACTAACTATACAAAAGAGAAAACTATAAATGAGCTAAGTTTTACAAACATCCACATGGATGAAACCCAAAATCATAATAAGAAACAAGCAAGTTACTGAAGTATATATAATACAATCTATATAAAGTTCAGAAACATACAAAACTAAATAAGTCTGTTTTATAAATAAAAGAAAGCAAATGACAAAACTTAGCATAGTAGTTCCTCCCTGAAAAAAGAGAGGGAGCTGCTACTACCAAGGGTACACAGAATTTTAAAGATGTAAGAGCAATCCTCTGTGCGTTAAAAGAGGCGAAAAAAATACAGGGATGGTTTTATTTTTTTTTAATTCTTACCATAAACATTACATATCCTTTCATACCTGAAATATTAAACAAATTTTAAAAACTATGACCAAAACTACTTGAAAAATATTTATATGTGAATAAAAATGAGATATAAAAATGTTACTATCAGGGAAATAGGGTAATATTTTCTTCATGTTAACATTTTCTTTAGTATCTTTTACAAAGAACATTGGAGAAGGCAATGGCACCCCACTCCAGTACTCTTGCCTGGAAAATCCCATGGACGGAGGAGCCTGACATTATTTTTTTTTAAGCATTTTTAATTATCATGGTAAGCACCTACCTGATCACTAAGCAAAAGCTGATTTCCTCCTTGATACAAAGCTTCACAAAGCATGTTCACATCATTGTTTAGTTTGGACAGAAAGAAAGAATGTTCTTGAGCAGATACTTCCAACTGCTCTTGTACCAAAGAAACATCCTGTTTTAATTTCTCAGCTACTTCTTCCAGGTTTCCATGGGTTACAAACAATTCTTTTTTCTTATTTTCTCCTTCTATAAGTTGATAAAGCCTAAAATGTGGAAATAAAAATTAGAAAAAATTCTTAAGTCAGTACAGTTTTCAAAATTATAACCCACTATATTGGGGCATCTTTCAGAAAGCTAACAATTTGTAAATATTAATCAAACAATTAAAAACTTTCCAACTACAATACTATCTCATTACAGAAATACATATTCTAATTATTGTATCTGAATTCCCCAAGTTTCCCATCTTCCACGTTTTAGACATAAAATTCTTTCTGACTTTAACTGCCATTAACCTACTTCAATTAAAGTACATTTCAGAGATACCGCCCTAGAAAACACTTCTTTCACAGAACACAACTATGATGTAGCAGAAACAGCAAAGAACCTGAAACAGAAGACTTAGGTCTGAGTGCTGGCTGTCATGTAAGACCTAAGTCAAGTCAACCTTTGAGATTTAATTTTCACGTCTTAACATCTACCTAATTTTAAAGGACTGTGGTAGACTTAAAAGAGAAAAACTGAAAATACAAGCTACGTAAATATTAATAGTAAACTTGCTACTCCGGTCATGTCTACATTTGCTTGACAAATTAAATTCCTAATGAGCCAAGAGGCCATTTTAATACTTCAAACATTAATGGCAGAAAAATCCTATAGTACAAACAGAAAAATGTGAGGCAGCACCTTCTACGCATATATAACAAAAAGTATCTGCTCTTTTTCTTAGAGTCTTCTTGAAACTGGTTCAAAGTGAAAAGTAGTGAAAGTGTTAGTCACTGAGTTGTGTCCAACTCTTCGCAACTCCATGGACTGTAGACTGCCAAGTTCCTCAGTCCATGGAATTCACCAGGCAAGAATATGGCAGTGAAAAGCCATTCCCATCTCCAAGGGATCTTCTGGACCCAGGGATTGAACCCAGGTCTCCTGCACTGCAGGCAGATTCTTTACCATCTGAGCCCCAAGGAAGCCCCAAACCAGTTCAAGCCCAAGGCTGATTCTGTTCTTGTGGAATGTTGACTATACAATTCCAGGGGGCACCATTCACACAGAATCATGATGTCAATGCCACCTTCTAAAACTGAGCAATGATGTAGCCCTATCCATGCTCTTCACTTCATTAATAAGAATAAAAAGTATTAGATGATTTTTAGTCTAGAGAAAAAGCAGCAGTAGAATCCAGATTTTTGAGACCTTTTACTACTTTAGCTGTTCAACGTCAGTATCTCCATACCATTAATTGCTCAGACATCCAAAACGGACCAGAAGCTAGCAGTCATTCTCACTGATTCACCTGACTAGATGCAAAAATGAAGTCTTCTCTCCTCTCTACCGCCACCTTCTCCAAATGCAATCAATTCTCTGCTCAGCAATACTTGCTATACACCAAGATGCATTCAAACTTCCTGCTGGAGTTAGCCTCATGCCCCAAATCTAAAAGTATCTAAATAATAGCATCCAAACATGAATAAAGGCCTTGTATTGTATATTTTCAATTCTCCAAACCATCCACCTCACCTCTAAACCAACTACTTCTAGATCTAACATAAATGAAAAAGGTTAGCCTTCAATTAAAAAAAAATGTTTTAAATTAAATTAACTGAGGAATTGGGGGAAAAAAATTAAACGAAACATAGACCCACATAACAGAAAGGTGGAAAAATACAAACGCCAAACACGAAGTGCAAAGAACTTTATAAACTTTCACAATTTTACTTCAAACTCTAGTACTTGACAAAAACAAACAGAAAAATAATTACTCACTAAAGAAACAAACCTACCTATGAGTAGAATAATCCTTGGTATCAATGGTATTCTTTGGATTTATCTGCTGAGATACTGATGGATCTGTTAGCATTTCTAATCGCTGGTGGAACATCAAATTACTTTGATTAAGTAGGTGAACCAAGTTTTCCAGCTGACGATATATGTCCCAATGCTTTCTCAATTCAATTTCATATGATAAATGAAGAAGTTCAAATGATGCCTTTTGCTTTATCAACTGATTTAAAACTAACTCTTGTCTTGCTGTGTAATAGTCTTGTTTAGCAATCTGTCGATCAAAATCTCCCTTTACAACTGGCATGTTCAATAACTGGGCATTCTCTTTTACCATAGCAGGCAAAATTTTGTCTTTTATATGAGTGATTTGTTCTTCAAGTTTCAGAATTTCACTGTTCAAGCTAGAAATTTTAGCATCCAAATTATCTTTGCCAAGAGCCTACACAAAGAGAACAATTACATTTCAAACTGTAAATACAAACTAGGAACAGTTTTAAAATTATTTTCACTTTCCATTTTAGGTTATCAGATAACATACTCACTAATAGAAACTTGTTTCATATTAACAAAAGCCAAAATCACAGTTTAAAATCGCACAGTGAAGACGAAACCAAGGATAAAGCCATTATGAATTGCTAAATTTTAATGCTATTACTTCTGTGTAAAATACTATACACATAAATGGCTACCAAAACAGATTTTCTGGTCAGGTTTGTCTTAAGAAAAAAATCACCCATTACCACACTACTTACCAAACGCTGCTGCTAAGTCGCTTCAGTCGTGTCCGACTCTGTGCGACCCCATAGACGGCAGCCCACCAGGCTCCCCCGTCCCTGAGATTCTCTAGGCAAGAATACTGGAGTGGGTTGCCATTTCCTTCTCCAATGCATGAAAGTGAAAAGTCAAAGTGAAGTCGCTCAGTCGTGTCTGACTCTTCGCGACCCCATGGACTGCAGCCTACCAGGCTCCTCCATCCATGGGATTTTCCAGGCAAGAGTACCGGAGTGGGGTGCCATTGCTATTTATGCTTTTCTTAAAATAATCTCAGTAGCTATTCTCCCACCCTGCTTGTTGACTTTAGAACTTCTACAAAATGACGGGACTTCACACATCATTCTGAAGTTTGTGACAATTCTGGGTATTTAGCTTCAGAAAAGCTGTTTTTTTTACTCAACTATCTACTAGTTACATGACCAGGAAAGCAAGCTACCCAAGAGTGCAGGTAGTTATCTTTAATACATCTGTGAATGAATGAAAGAATGAAGTCGCTCAGTCGTGTCCGACTCTTTGCAACCCCATAGACTGTAGCCTACCAGGCTCCTCTGTCCATGGGATTTTCCAGGCAATAGTACTGGAGTGGATTGCCATTTCCTTCTCCAGGGGATCTTCCCAACCCAGGGCACGAACCCGGGTCTCCCACATTGTAGACAGACGCTTTACTGTCTGAGCCAGTACATTCTTAAAAAACAATCAGGAGTTTCAATCCACTGAACTGGATTTCATTAGCACCATCCTCTGGTCAGAGCAAATAAGACAGACTACCCATAACAGCAATAAGGCTCTTTACTCATTCATCATAAAAAAGACAATGTCAGCCTTATCTGTGTATGAACCAACACAGAATGCAAAAGTACTTTTGAAAATGAGCTAGATAATGTGGTTGGGTTATAATTACTATTTCTGCCCTCCACTAAGATTGATTTGTGTGAAACAATAACACATACCACAACTAAACACTGAACAGAAAATAAAATGTAATTACTTATTACATCCCTCTTTCTAAAGTCCTTTATTATCAGCATGTGTTAGTCACTGTTGTGTCTATTTGCAACCCCATAGACTATAGCCCCGGAGAAGGTAATGGCATGCCACTCCAGTACTCTTGCCTGGAAAATCCCATGGGCAGAGGAGCCTGGTAGGCTACAGTCCGTGGGGTCGCGAAGAGTTGGGCACGACTGAGCGACTTCACTTTCACTTTCATGCATTAGAGAAGGAAATAGCAACCCACTCCAGTGTTCTTGCCTGGAGAATCCCAGGGACAGGGGAGCCTGGTGGGCTGCCGTCTATGGGGTCGCAGAGTCAGACACGACTGATGCGACTTAGCAGCAGCAGCAGCAGCAGCAGCAGACTATAGCCCACCAGCTCCTCCTATGGAATTCTCCAGGCAAGAATATTGTAGTGGATTGCCATTCCCTTCTCCAGGGGATCTCCCAATATTATTTCATAATTAACAACAACTTAAATATGAATCCAGTCTCATTTCTCACGCTTACCTTGCTAGTGAAGCTATGAAGATTCTCCTCTGCCCACTTTATACTTGACTTTAGGCTCAAATTATTTGCTTTCAAGTGAATTAACTGATGTTGAGCACAAATGTATGCCAGCTGCAGCCTAGCCATTTCTAGCCGTCTCTCCTCAAGAACTTCTTGATTATCACAAATAGATGGTGCCTGCATATCTAAAAGTTGAAAATTTTCTTCATTTGAACTTTCAACTACTTCATGTATACCCTGAAAGAACTGTTTTTTGGTATATAAGGTTAATGCTGCCGTACTTTGCTCTTCTTGGCTTAGATAGTTTTGCAATGAAAACTGAGATAAAAACACCAGTGGATTTGTTCCGTGACCCAAATTAGACCGTCTGAAGAACATCATTAACTTTGCAACTCCATCAGTAAGAGTGTGAAGTTCATTACTGATCTTGGTATTTGTAGCATTTAGAATTCCTTGACACTGTTTCAGCTTTTTATTGGTTTCTTCTTCTTTAGCATTTAACCTCAGAGATTTGTGACTAGTTACTGAAGCCATCAACTGGCATTTATTACGTCGCTGAATTTTTAGGTTCTTTAATTTCTGCAGAGTTTGAACCTCATCCTCTAATTTCTCTAGCTCTTTGTCATTCAAGGTAGGTGTCGTCAAATCAGAAGTTTTACAGGTTTTAAGAACTTCATCCAATGCTGCTCCTTCTAGGATGGGCTTGCCTGATTTTTGAAGAACGCTAAAAGCTTCCAATTCCTCTTCAGACAATATGTTCTGTTCATTCACATTCCCACAAAACCACTTCAAAAACGGTTCATTTTCAACAAACAACCAGTCAAAATCTTCCCCATTAAGAATATCAGCTTTGGGATAATCAATTTTTTTTAATGTTTCCACAAATTCTTTTCCACAGCTCATGGTTTAACTACCCAAAAGTTTGTAACTGATAAGGCTTTAATGGTGTTGCTATTTAGAAAATAAGTCCAACTACATACAAAACTAATTTTCAGTCCACAGAGAAGGGGGAAAAATATCATTAGAATCTAAAATAATTTATCCTAGAGGGGGAAAAAAAAACAAGTATTAGATCACAAATAAGGCGACTATTTTTTAAAGTATTATACAGATAAATATCACAAGATATTTGAGAACTATCTAACCCAGAGATAGTTGTAGCTGAAAAGTCTGACAAAGAGAAGTAATTAAGAGTATTACTCAGAACACTGAAACAGTAATGAAGGGCTAATTAACAAGAAAATCTTATTTTTTCCAAAGGTAACATGGTTTAAGATCCATTTTATAGATCAGCAATTCAGTGTTTAATTCAAAATAGATGGATCTAAATATATCCACGCCTTCACGTGACTAAACAGCCTCTTTTCCGTGTCCTTTCCAAGACAGAAATAAATAGGGTCAGATATTGAGGAAGAGTCAACTGAATATTTACCTGAATGACTCAATCGGGAGCCGCAGTCACGCAAAAAGCAAAGCCAGACACGACCAATCCAGCGCAGAGAAAACCAGGCTGAAGAACCACCGCCGACTTGAAAAGAACCAAAGGACCGAGCAGTCCTTAAATGAAGGTACTTCAGGCGCTTGTTACTTTCAGCAAAGGGACCACTGAATAATCCACGCTGCGCACTCCAGCGACGGGAACGCGCGGTGCAGGAGGGACCCGGTGGTCGGCGGCCCTCTGCGATGCTGTCGTTCAGCGACGCACGGTCGGGGTGCGCGTCGACACAAGGTTCGTCCAGAGGCGGCCCGTCGGCGCGACGACAAACCGCACAAACCCTAAGCGGGGCAATTCCTAAAGGACGTCAGTGCCGACCAGTCACTGGAAGGACTGAGGCTGGAGCTGAAACTCCGATACTTTGGCCACCTGACGCGAAGAGCTGACTCGTTTGGAAAGACCCTGATGCTGGGAAAGACCGAAGGCGGGAGGAGAAGGGGACACAGAGGAGGAGACGGCTGGACGGCGGCGCCGACTCGGCAGACGGGAGTCTGGGCCAACTCCGGGAGCCGGGGCTGGACCGAGAGTCCTGGCGCGCCGAGTCCGCGGGGTCGCAGAGAGTCGGACACGCCTGAGCGACGGAACCCAACTGACTCCGCGGGCGCCGGCCGGCCGGCGGGGTCGGGAGCGCGCCCCCCGCGCCCAGCAGGGCCCCCAGGGCCGCGCCCGCGCCACACCCGCCTCGCGGGAGACCGCGTTCCGGCCGCGCCGCTCGCCTCGACGGCCCCACCAGAGCCCGGCTCCCCGGCGGCGCTAGCGTCCCCAGCCTTCCGCCGCGCCCCTCGCCTCCCGGGCACTGCGCCGGCCCCTCTCGCGGCCGCCTCACCGCACTGGCGCCCTCAGTCTCCCGCCGCCCCCCGACCGCACTGGAGCCTCTCCGGTCGCTGCCCCCGCCCCCTCCCCGAGGACCGCGACTGCGCTGCGCGGGAAACCACCCGCGCGCCCGAAAGACGTCCCCGAGGGCGCCGGCAAGAGGACGCAGCCGCTGACCTGCGCCGCTCCCGCCGTCCCGCCGCCCGCCTGAAAGAACTGCGAGGCCGGCGCCGCTCACCTCAGGAAGCTCGGCTCGCGCCCCTCAGAAGCCCGCCGCCGCCCAACCTCGCAAGGCCTCATGGGAGGGCCGCTCGCGCGCGCGCGCAAAGGACCACGACCCGGCCGCTAGGCGCCCGCCTGCGCAGGCGCAATGTCGGAAGAGGCGGGGCCCGGCCTGACGTCTGCCAGCAGGGAGAGAGCTGATTGGCTCCCTGCCTCCGCGAGGTCTCCTAGAGGAACGCCGCCGTCCGCCCGCTCTGGGGAGCCGGGGTTCCATCGCAGCCTCCTTGGGTCGGGAGCGCGCAGCAGAGCCAGCTCCGCCCTGTCGCCCGCCCGACCGGTGGCCGGGGCGTCCGGTCCTCCGCGGGCCCGGGGGCCGCGCTGCCGTCCAGAGTGAGCGTGGACGAAGTCTCTTGTGACGAACGCTGTTTTCCAGAAGCACTTCGTTCCCAAGCCTTCTCTTCACCGGACAACCCCATCTTCAACACAGGACTTGTCGAAACTGTTTGATTCGTCGAGTGGATGTGTGTCACAAGATGGAGCACGGGTTTTAAAGCAGGATGCCAGAAACGGAGGGTGTGTAGTCGGCGAGAGGAGCAGGCTCAAATGAGCCCTCCACGTTGGAGGAAATCTGGTGGACACCACACGGTCCAGGGAAGCAAAGCTTTGAGGTGACCATTTGTATCGGACAGAACGTATTTGCATCTCTACCAGACACAAATAATTTTGTTTTACTTACCAATCTTCTACAGATTAACATGTCAATGAGCAAGGCTGGGGCCCTGGTCATTACTACGCCAGCATCACATGGCCCTAAGGTGGCTTGTTCGATAACATCCTAGTCTAATGTGACATTGGCAGGGCAGAAGTCTCTCCGGATAACTTTTCTTAATATTTCTTAAGAAGAAAAGGAATAATGTTCCAGGGCAGATACCATGAATTTTAATTTGGACTTGAACCTATTAATTCTTCGTTTGTTCTACTTTTTGATCCTCCTCTTCTAAAAAGACAATAAGCCCGAAAATGGTTGGGAAAACCATTACAGGAGAAGAAAACTCGCAGAGCGGTGCACTGCCTGAACGCAGAGGCCTGGACCCTGGAAGAGAGGGCCCGGGTGACAAACTGGGAGGCGGGGTTAGACACACACACACCCCGCCCCGGGGGAGACAGGGAAGACTCCCCGCCCAGCCGTGGGGATGGGGCGGGGAGAGGCGCTGGGCCGCCTTACCCGGAGGAAGAGGAGGCTTTGGAGGCAGTGCCTTCAAGAAATTCTGCTGAAGAGGCAGAGATTGAGGGAGAGCAAGAGAAAGCAGCAGGAGAACCGGAGACGAGGGGGGGTGGGGATGCAACGCTGGGGGAGGGTTTGGGTTTTAAGATGGGAGGAACTTGGGGATATTTATAGACTGGGAGGAGGAACTCAAGAGGAGACTGAAGCAAAGACGCAGAAAGAAAAGGGCTGCTCTGTAGAAAGATCCCTGGGAAACGAGGGTGAGATCCCTGGGAAACGAGGGTGAGACCCCAGCACGCTGATCTGAACTAGAACCCCACTGTTCTGAGTGACTCCTGAGTCGTTCCCTGGGCCCACAAATCCCCCACATGACTTCGAACTGCTGACCTTAGTCATTTGCTTGAAAGATGTTCCTGGCGCCAAAAAAACATTAAAATATAAAGTAAAAATCACAATGGTATTAGCCCACTAAGTACAAATGAAAATACTATAGGTTTAACTATTCAGACTAAAGTTTTCCTTGGAAACTTATTAGGGCATTTCTGTACTTGAGGTTGCATTGGAATTTATGAAAGCAAGTGTGTTACACTTACTTCCAGGACAAGCCTTTCCTCCCAATCAAAACCATCGGGTTTTAAGGGAACTGAACTGAGGGAGTCAAAGAGGAGGGCATGGCAACCCACTCCAGTATTCTTGCCTGGACAATCGCCGTGGACAGCGGAGCCTGGCGGGCTACATACAGTCCACGGGGTGGCAGAGAGTCAGACACCACTGAGTGACTTAAGCACACAGCACAGGGAGGCAAAAGGTAAAGGGAACCGGGAACAACTCTTCCCTGATAAAGTCTGAGACCCAGCTGGACTAAACAGACCAAAACAAAGCTGTGTTTGTTGTTTCCTTCCTTGCATGAAAATCTTTTTTTATCCTGTTGATATTAGAATGTGTTTTAGGTTTCAGACAACTTCTCAGAGGCGTCAGACTGCAGTCTGATGTTGAAGGTCGTCTCTTCTCAGATGTAGCTTTCGGTGATGGTGGCGGGACTCCACCCTCCGAGTGGGAAGTGACACATAGTGTGAGAAGCTCCGTCCTGCAGTCACAAAAGTGACAGATGGCAAGAGACAGGCAGGGGGGGTCCCATGCGGAGAGCCAGCCGGACGGCCAGAGGACGCGGGTCTGGATGAGTGTCCGCATCCAGCCGAACGAGAGCTCTCCTTCCTCCTCTCCTCCTGCTCCGTCCCGGCCAGAACACCATCCCTGTGCCCTACGCTGTGGGGCTGGGGGCGTGTGGGAGGAGAGCCAGCTTGTTTTCCATCACTCTGACAATCACGTGACACGGGAAAACTCAGTCCTCAAACTCCCGAGTGGGTGGGGGTGAGGCGCTGACCCCCGGCCGGGGCTGCTGGAGGTGGGGGTGGGGCACCCGGGGCCTGGAGCGGGGCTGGGGTCTGGTAAAGAGCATCAGGACAGGCGGAGGAGGCAGGAGGCGAGGAAGGAGCGGGTGAGAGCCACTGTGGACTAAATGGGCAAGAGATCGTGCCACGGCTACTGCCCTGCAGGCCTGGCCTGGCAAGGAGCTGGGAAAGGAGAGAAGTGACCAGCCTGAGCGACCAGCTTAGACGCGCACCGATCTGGGCGGCCAAATCGCGGCCGTAAAAACTGACAGGAAGACCGACTTTCCGAGCTGCGAACAGAGGGGAGTGCAGAGGGGCAGAGTGGGGCCAGGGTGGGCTCGGGCTGAGCCAAAGGCACAGGAGTGGATGGGGAGAGGGCAGGCAGCTGGGTTTAATCCTGGAGGTGACGAGGCAGCAAAACCAGCGGAGGCTGCTCTGGCCGCGGAGGAGAGCACCGGCAGGTGGCCCGCCTGGGTGGGGGCGAGGGGGGCTGGCTATAGACCGGGCCTGGAGTGGGCTCAAGGCATCCGGTGGTGGAGGCTTCCCAGAGGGCTAGGGTCAGGTCACAGGGCACCACCTTCCGGCAGGTGACCCGAGGCAGGCAGGCGCCCTGCCTGAGACGCGGCTTCCTGTCTGTGAGACAGGCCGGGGGAGGACCTCAGCACTCATCACCTGAAGCATTCATGCCCTCAGTGAAAGGTGGAAGGCCTTCCCGGTGGTCCTGTGGTTAGGACCACACTTCCCACGCCGGGGGAGCGGGTTCAGTCTCTAGTTGGGGAACTAAGATCCCACATGCTGTGTGGCTCAGCCAAAAAAATTAAGAATTTTTTTTAAAAAGTGGTAGTGATTTAAACTCATAGGAATAGTGGGAATTCAGATACCCGCATTCTAGTTCAAGCCCAAGTGCTGGTGGCTCACGGTCCCAGCTCTGTTCCGGGCAGGGTTCTCTTCTCTCCTAGAGGTGCCCCCAGGGACTTGCCCAGCACAAGAGGCTGGAGTACTGCTTTCTGCTGGGGGACGGAGGAGGCACTCAGAGTCCCCAGGGGTCCCTCCAAACCCCCTCCCGCAGGCGCCCCTCACCTGCCCGCAGACCTCAGGGAGCCCCCTCACTGGGCTGCCGGCCAGGTTCCCAGGAAAGCCCCACCCCAGCTCCCCACCCCTGGCGGGGCTCTTCCTCCTGGGGGGCCTCTGCTGGGGCCTCACACCCCCACCTGCACAAGAGGGCGTTCCGGAGACACCGAGGCCAGGTCCCGGGGCTTCTCCCAGAGCTGCCCTGAGCCAGTGGCCGCCACGCGCGAAGGGCACTTGACAGGGCCGCGGCTGAGGCCCCGGCAAAGCTCAGCTGGCCCGCCCGGGACACCCTGAGGGCCCCGCTGTCCAGGGGCAGTGCCCCAGCCCCAGGGGTCAAGTCAGGCTCACAGCAAGACCTCCCGCCTGGCAAACAGACCCAGGGTGGCGGTGGGATGGCTTCCACCTCAGCCCCACCTTCACCTCCAGGGGACGTCCAGGGAGGCAGCTCTGACACTGGTCCCGGAGGCCGGCTCCTAGGAAGGGGAGGCCCGTGGTCTGCAGGGTCTCCCAGAAAGCTGAGGCTCCCGATACGGTGGTGAGGACCGCCGAGGCCGCCCAGGGGACTGAGGAGGGAAGCCCAACATAGGGATGGAAAGAACGGGAAGACAGAGAGGTGAGGTATAAAAATCTGTATTTATGTTACAAAGACAGAACGGCACAGCACAGTCCCTCCCGGTGAACAGGCTGGAGGGGCAGCCCTCTCTTTCCAGCGAGGATCTTGTTACATGCCCACTCGGCCAGCACCAGGCCCCCTGGGCGGCACCCCCTCTGACCCCCGACTCTGGCGCGGAACCTGCCCTGTGTCCAAGACATGGCTGGGTAGGTGTGGGGTCAGTCCTGCATGCATGCAGTGGGGATGGCCCAGGTGAGCTGGCCCCGCAAGAGACGGGGGTGGGAAAGTGGGGGAAGCCTGCCTCACCCAGCACATGGGGTTGCCCGGAGCCCCACAGGAGACGGGGGCCTTCAGGACTGCGGCCAGGCGCGCAGCCCTGTCACCAGGGAAGCGAGCTGGGTGCCACGCTTTGAGACCCACCCTGCATGGGGAGGGCCAGGTATGCACGAGGGGTGGGGGGGGCCTTCCTATGGCCTCCCCAGCCAGTGGAGCCTGCGCCAAGGCGCGGGGTCTGCCTCACACTGTGAGGGGGTGGACCCAGACCCGAGCCCGGGCTTCCAGGATCTCGGACACCAAGAGCCACGTGGGCATGAGGGCACACGGAGGAAGGGTGCAGGACCCCCCCCCCGGGGGGCCCTGTTCTGGTCCCAGTTGCTTTCTACAGACCCCACGACCCTCTGGTCCCCCTGGCCACCAGTGCAGGAGGCCGGGGGAGGGGAGGGCACGTGAGCAGCTCCAGCACAGACCCTCGCTGGCATCTGCCGGGGGCGAGGAGTGACGTTTGGAGCCCCAGCATACCTGGGTGGCCAGTGAGGCCAACCCGCCCACCCCCTAGTCCTCAGGGGAACCATGGCCTGCAAACTCAGGCTGAGCGTCTCCCGGCCAGGAAGGTCAGCTGAGGCCACAGTGGTCACCTGGGGAGGACTCTGCCGGCCAGAGAGGAACGTCTCCTGGGGGTCGGGGGTGAGGATGGGGGTGGCTGGAGAACTGATGCTCTGGAATTCAGAACGCAGAGCTCCCCCGGGGCCTGCAGCTGCATGTCCTAAGGAAGGCTCTTAACTGTGGGTGATCCTGCCCTCAGGCTGAGCGTCTCCCGGCCAGGAAGGTCAGCTGAGGCCACAGTGGTCACCTGGGGAGGACTCTGCCGGCCAGAGAGGAACGTCTCCTGGGGGTCGGGGGTGAGGATGGGGGTGGCTGGAGAACTGATGCTCTGGAATTCAGAACGCACAGCTCCCCCGGGGCCTGCAGCTGCATGTCCTAAGGAAGGCTCTTAACTGTGGGTGATCCTGCCCTGCTCCGAGGGCGTGGGGTCCTTGCAAGGAACGCTCAGTGGATGAGCACAGGCAGACGGGCAGCCCCTCTGGCCACGCTGGGCCCCAGAGGGACTGGAAGGAGGTACCAGCAGCTTGCTTGCCTTGCAACTGCCACAACACGCAGCAGTGCCCCCAGCCGGCTGCAAGGTCCCCGCCTCGAGCATGCTCCCCACCACCCTCCCAGGCCCCTGGAGGGCAGGTTCTGCGCCAGAGTCATCTCCTGGGACCCCTTTGTGCCTCAGCAGGCCACCCTCCTGGGGAAGAACAAGTTCCCCACCCGCTCCCCGCCGCAATCTGAAAATTGGCTACAACGCACAAGACAGAGGGGCAGACGCTACTGTGTGTCGGCCCACAGCCCCCCACCCAAATATTGCTGTGTGGTCCCCGGGGACGACGCCTTGGGGACAAAAGGCCAGGAGAAGCTTCCTAATGCCCAGGCCCGTCCACCCAGGGTGAACACTTGTCTTCAGAAGCTGCCAGTGTCTGACATCCGGAGTCCTTGCTCAGGGTGGGGAGAAGGGAGGCTTCAAGCTGGGTCCAGGAGGGAACCTACTTTTCGGGTTAGCGGCGCCCACTACCCCAGACCCTAGGAGGTCAGACTGCGCAGCTGGGGACGGGGGGTTGGGAGGACCACAGGTCACAGCTCCTCCCGCCGGGGGACAGAGCGGAACCCTGCCGCCGCACAGCCCCCGGGCCAACCTGGCCAGGCAGTCTCGCTCCTAGGGGGCTTGGCTGCGGGGAGAGGGCCAGGAGGGCACCTGGGGGCGTCCCGCGAGCCACGCGGGAGATGCTGGTGGTGCGGTCGGGGTGGGGCCAGACACGGGGCACAAGGCACACGGGGGACAGAGCGGAACCCTGCCGCCGCACAGCCCCCGGGCCAACCTGGCCAGGCAGTCTCGCTCCTAGGGGGCTTGGCTGCGGGGAGAGGGCCAGGAGGGCACCTGGGGGCGTCCCGCGAGCCACGCGGGAGATGCTGGTGGTGCGGTCGGGGTGGGGCCAGACACGGGGCACAAGGCACACTTGGACGACGGTGGCAGACGGACGAGTCCCTGAGACGCCGGGTCGCTCCCACCCCTCAGCAAACAAGGACGCGATAACGGCTAGGAAAATAGAGTAGAAAAAATCTCGTACAGGAAATAGGCGGCACACAGCGACAGCGGCCGAGCCAGCAGAGCGCTTTCTCTTTAAAACTGTTTCTCCTTCGTTTTGGGGGAAAAGCTTCTCTCCCGGGAGCCCTGTTCTGGGCTGCTGGGAAATGCAGCAACATTTTGCTTGGTGGTGTTTTAAAGTGAGGTGAGAGAGCCTCTGAGGACCCAGTGGTTTCGACTCCCAGCCCCCGCTGGGAGGAGTGCCTGCCTTGTGCAGTCTGGGCAGGTGGGCTGGGGGTGGGAGGG
>SJYT01061743.1:235594-256782 GCA_006410635.1 Cephalophus harveyi
GAAAAACCCTGACCGTCCCAGTGATGCCTGGACATCACTGGTCAGCTCCTGGGGTCACGCCAGGCCACTAGGCCAGCTCCAACAGGCAAATCCAGACTGTCACTCGAGGAGGAGAGTGAGGATGCGGGGACTCCCGGGCCCTGCCCTGAGAGCCACATGTCCTGACGGCCTTGGTGGGGGGCCCCCACTGGAGGAGGGCTGCCGCCAGCCTGCAGGCCAGAGCGGGGGGAGGCCGGGTCTGGGTTCTCTGCTCAGCCCTGGCCCCTCACGCACCTTCCAAGTCTCCGGCTCGGGTCTTGGCGGCCAGCTCGGAGGATGACAGGGTCTCCTGGCACAGGGCACAGTCCTCTAGGGCTGCGCTCCGCAGGGTCTGGGTGACTGGAAGAGAGTGTGGCCACTGGGCTCAGCAGGCCACCACCCGTGCCCAGGAGGTATGCCTGGGCACAGCCAGCGGAGGGCAGCCCCCAGTGCGCACTCCCGCCTACGGAGGGGGTCACCGGGGCCCTCACCCACTGCCCGGCAGGCAGGGTGCTGACCCGACCCTGGGAGTCTGTCCATCTGAGTGCCCCCACGTGGGCAGCTGGCCTCGGAACCGTCTACTGTGTGTGATCAGGTCCCCCTGGACCGTGGCCCTGAGGCGGGCAGTGGACCAGGCCTGGCCCGGGCCCTGGGGCCCACACTCCTTGCTTGCAGAGGCCGCCCACGTCACTGCCCTTCCTGAGCAGCGGTGGTCCACAGGCAGCCCCTCCCGGAATCCCCAGGTATGTGGGGACAGTGCGGCCCAGCAGAATGGACCTCGGGAGGCAAAGCTGGGTGGGCACAAAGGACAGACTTCTCCCCGGGGCCTGGTCTGGCTGCCCGGTCACTCTTGAGCAGAAGCCCTTGGGATGGGGGCGCCGCTTGCCAAGAACCGGAGCCTCAGCCCCGCAGAGAGGGAGCCAGCAGGGATGGCGCCCCTCCCCCACGCTGGGACCCCACCCGGCCCTTGCCTCAGCGTCCCCTGCCTGACCCCTGCTCCCTCCCCAGGTGACCGTTCAGAGTGTGTGTGTGTGTGCACACTCGGGTGTGAGGCAGGTCACAAAGGGCCACTTGCTCCTGGAGCAGTGGGACTCATGTCCCCTCCAGGACTCTGGGCTGGCGTCTGGTTGCTCTGACAGACAGAATTCTGCAGAAGCGACCGTGGACCAGTGGGCCCCGCCTGTCCGGGGAAGGGCACCGCGCCTCCTCACCCGTCCTCGCCGTTGGGCAGCCCGGCCGGGGGTCTATGCGATTGCTGCCGCTGTTCCTGGCAGTGGCCTCGGGGGGCCTGCGAGGTGTGCCCTCCGCCCCCCAGCGGACAGCCTGGCTCAGCTGGGGGCTTCCGCCGCGGGGTGTGGTCATACAAGAAGCTGGGTGGCCCGGGAGAGCAGGTTTCCAGGGCTTCCCCGGGTGGGGATGGCGCGCCTCCGAGCCGCCGGCCGGCACTCACCCTTCTTCAGCTTTTCCTTGTCGTCCGTCTCTGGCTTGGTGGCCATGACCTGAAAGAGGGTCTTCAGGATGCTCCTCAGGTCGCTGGCGTAGTTGGTCTGCAGCTGGTCGGCCACGCCTGCGGGGGGCGCGGGGAGGGCAGGGGAGGCGCTGCTGCTGGCTGCGGCTCAGGGCCAGGGACCAGCGCGTCCTCGGATGAGCCGGGGCGGGAAGCGGCCCCCTAGCAACCCCGAGGTTCCCTCTGGCAGAAGCCAAGTTCAGGAGGCAAGGGAAGGAGGGGACGGGCCCACGACCCCGCAGGGCCCCCCACCCCCAGGCGGCGGTTAGTCCTGCTCATGCTTTTGTGCTGGGGGTCTCAGCCACGGCCACCAAAGGGCTCTGGCTCCTCTCTGAGGGACGACCAAGTGTGCCCACCCCCGTGGCGGCTCCTTCCCCGTCATGGCCACCTCGGCCAGCCCTTCTGGGGACCTGCCCAGACGGGGGGCCCTTGGGGCTGCCTCCACCCTCACGGGCCGAGGTTTCCTCATCCCTCAGTCGGGGGGGCTCAGCCCTCCTCAGTGAAAAGCTCTTCAAGGGCGGGTGGGGCCGCGTTCACAGCAAGGCCAGGGGTGGCCGCACCTGCCCCCCGCCCCAGGGCCCGGGGCCTGTCACTGTGCCGACGCTGCGGCCAGCGGTCCTGGAGGGTTCCCGCTGTGTCAGCAGTGCTGCCGGGCACCTGCTGGGCCTGCTGTTCCCCAGACCGCAAGACAGACCCGTGGACTGGCAGCAGGTTCTGCCAGATGTTCGAATGGAAGCTGGGAGTCACCCCCCGAGCCTGGCCTGGGTGGGGGCCCTGCCTGTGGGGCCCTGGGCAGTGCAGAGTGACACCCCGGGACCGGGACCCTGACTCTGCAGCGTCTGCCAGTCCCCAGGCTGTGCCCCGCTGCTCCACCCCATGGCCTGGGGCCAGAGGATGGGCCAGGCTGCAGGAGGGGCACTGGCTGAGCCCGGCCGGGAGGAGTGGGTGGGTGGCAGGCAGGCGGCGGGGAGGGAGACCCCACCGCACAGCCACGCTTCCAGACCACGTGCCTGCACCAGCTCACAGCACACAAAACTAAGGGAGACGGTGAAAACGCCGCCGCGCTCACGCCCCTCGGCATCCCAGGAGACGAAGCAGCCATCGTCCCTCTCACCCCGGGGACGGAAGGAAACAGGATCAGTCAGGACATCAGACTGAACAGGACCTCGCGGGTGGGTAGTGAGGGCCCCGGGCCCGGCCTGGGCTCCCACCCCCACACCGAGGAGGACCTGCGGATGCACGACGCCCACCTCTTGGCTGGGCTCCTCTCAGGGCTTGGGGCAAGGAAGTGACGTGGTGAGGGAGCCCCCGGGCAGGGCCCGCACCCCAACCTTCCTGGGGAGACTCCTGCAGCGCGCCAGCCACTGCCTGCAGCCTGCCCACCCCCCGTGTACCCCCAAGCCCGCGCCCACCCTGGGGCCCGACCCTGTGCACCCCCGAGCCCGCGCCCACCCTGGGGCCTGACCCTGTGTACCCCAGAGCCCACGCCCACCCTGGGGCCCGGCAGGGCACCTGAGATGCAGACAAACAGGCGGTGGATCAGGTCGTGGCTGCCGTGGAACCGGGACCGCATCTTCTCTCTGACGGCCACGGGCGCCGACTCGGGGCCGCTCGAGTCTGGGGAGCAGGGACCAGCTGTAGAGCCGCTGCATAGAGAAGAGAACACAGGGGTTTGGCTGCAGGAAGCGAGGGGGGACAAGACTTCTGCCCCGAGGGACCCCCACCCCACACCTGGGTGAGCCCCAGGTCCAACACCGGGGGCTGAGTTCGTCCTATGGAAGCGTCCTCACCCGGCTCACACCCTCTGCAGGGATTGGCGGGCCCCAAAACATTTGTCCATGCCCGAACCTGGAACCCTGCGGGACCTTAGTTGGTAAAAGGTCTTTGCAGTCGAGGCAAGGATTTTTATTTTCGTGGCTGTGCTGGGTCTTGGGTGCGGGCAGACTTTTCTCCAGCTGTGCTGAGAGGGGCTACGCTCTAGTGGCCGTGTGCGGGCGTCCTTTGTGCAACGTGAGCTCTGGGACCTCGGGCTTCAGTATCGTGGCTCCCAGGCTCCGGAGCACAGACTCAGGAGTCGTGGGTCATGGGCTCACTTGTTGCTCAGCGTGGGGCCCCTTCCCGGATCAGGGATCCAATCAGTGTCCCTTGTACTGCCAGGCGGATTCTTAACCGCTGGCCCACCAGGGAAGCCCCAAGCTAAGGACCTGGAGAGGACATCCTGGCTTCTCTGGTGGCCCTAGCCCGAGGCCAGGAGTCTTAGTAGGAGGGGAGCGGGGAGGACCAGAGATCGCGGAGACGAGGGCCCAAGCCGGGGGGCTCCTAGAGCCCCCGGAGGCTGGAAGATGCAGGAAGGACCCTCCCAGAGCCTCCGGAGGGAGCGTGCCCCTCCGGGCTCAGATCTCGGGTCTCCAACCTTGAGAGGAGGGGTTCTGTTGTTTCCAGCCCCTGGTCACGATGCTCCCCACTGAGAGCAGCCCTCCGGCCCCGCGCACGCCGACCCCAGCCCAGGGGCCCTGCCACGGGCGCCGTTAGCTCTGCTGCTCAGGGGTCACCCCGAGGCCCCAAGTAGCGGCTGCAGCCGAGGCTGGACTGTCCGGGTGTCCGTTCGCCCAGCTGCAGGGGGTGCATGAGCTGACCTTTCAGTCCTTAAAATAACGTCCCTCTCATCGTCACCCCTGTCAGTTTTTCCTAGTTTCTGGGAAATGTCCTCCTTTCCCCCCGGCCCGTTTTCCCCTTGACATTTTTGCTACCAAGTTTTTATTGGGTTGGCCAAAGAGTTTGATCGGGTGCGCTGCTACAGAATTCATTTCCTGTTCTCTGGTTTCACGATGTGAAATCTTTTATCTATCTAGAAATATTCACTATAATTTTGAACAGTTGCTTTCGGGGGCCTGCAGTATCTCTGCTTTCGCTTTTTTTGAGGGGAACTTGGGGTTTTTCAGGCTGGAGGCTGGCTTCAAATGCACGGGATCCCAGTGTCAGAGAGAGGCCCTGGGGGGTGAGACAGGGGGCCCCTGCGTGGCTGCTGGGAGTGAACCAGCCAGTGACCGTGGGAGACGCCCCGAAGCCATACTGTGGAGCTGACGCCCCCCAGCCCGAGGTCAGCAGCGCCGGAGCGTCCGCCCTGGGCAGCTGCACACACAGCAGCATCTGCGGGGCGGCTCTGGAAGTTCCAGCAAAATCCAGCAGCCATGGAGGACGGCCCACTGCGATTGCGTCAGGCCCCGAGCTGCCTGAGCGACGGGAGGGTGGCCGTGGCCCCCCGTGGACGTGGGCACCCTGCGCCTACAAATGGCAGAGATGGGTGCGCAGCCAAATGGTGTCTTACTAAGGGGCACCGCTCTTGGCGTCCAACCACCAGGAAGCTCGGAGACGGGATGCGCCTGGGAGTTCAGTGCAGGCGGCCAGGGGAAGGGGCCCAGACTGGCTTCTCGGGGTCTCCTCCCCAGACAAATGGGGGTGCGTTTGACTGGCACACTCGGGCAACGGGAACATCCGTCTCTGAGTGTGTAATGCTTCTCCAGAGCATGGAGGAGTGATGGGAGGTGCTGGAGAGGCTGGCGCCCTGCTCCGCTGAGACCCTCGTGATGACCGAGAGCTCTCCCCGCCCAGACTGCCTGCCTCGTCAAGGAGACGAAGCCCCTGGCTTTCCGCTTGAGGGTGTGAGCCTGGCCGTGCCCTCCCTGGGAGCTGAGTAAGGAAACGGGGTGAGCGTCACTGTCCAGGGTCCACGTCCGTCAACACCCCCTGGATCAGCTCGCGGCCTCACCCAGAAGATCTGGAAGCAGAAACCCAAACAAATGCTTACACACGAACGTGCACAGTAGCATTACTGAGCCCAAAGGGGTCACAACCCGAGTGCCAGTCAACAGGTGATGGGTAAACAAAATGTGGTCCAGCCACACAGGGGCATATCATTCAGGTTTAAAAAGGAATACAATTCTGATGAACCTTTAAGACATAATGCTAAGTGAAATAAGCCGGTCACAAAAGGACAAACACTGCATGATGCCACTTACATGAGGTGCCCACGCGAGTCAAGTCCACAGAGACAGAACGGTGGGTGCCAGGGGTCAGGGCAGGGTGGGTTTAGTGGGGACAGAGTTCCAGTTTGGGATGATGAAAGACTTCTGGAAAAAGTGGTGATGGCCATACAACATTGTGAATGTGCATACTGTCACTGAATTGTATACTTAAATACTGTTAAAATGGTAAATTTTGTGTTATACGTATTTTGCCAAAATTAAAAAGTAGAGGAAAAAAGATTTAGGAGAGGAAAGCAAAGGAAAAGGAACTGAAAAGTCTAAACGGCCAATAGCACTGATGGATTTGGCATCAACACAGCAGGTTAAGAATCACATTAAATTGTACACTTTTATAGTGTATATTTTTAATAATTAAAAAATGAAGCATAGTTGATTTACAATGTTGTGTTAGTTTCAGATGTACAGCAAGAGTTATGAACTCATTTCATATGCTAGCAAGGTAATGCTCAAAATCCTTCAAGCCAGGCCTCAGCAGTACGTGACCCGAGAACTTCCAGATGTTCAAGCTGGATTTAGAAACGGCAAAGGAACCAGAGATCAAATTGCCAACATCTGTTGGATCATAGAAAAGACAAGAGAATTCCAGAAAAACATCTGCTTCATTGACTACGCTAAAGCCTTTGACTGTGCGGATCAAAATTGTGGAAAATTCTTCAAGAGATAGGAATACCAGATCACCTTACCTGTCTTCTGTGAAACCTGTGTGCAGCTCAAGAAGCAACAATTAGAACCAGACATGGAACAACAGACTGGTTCCAAATTGGGAAAGGAGTACATCAAGGCTGTATATTGTCACCCTGCTTATTTAACGTATATGCAAAATACATCATGAGAAACGCTGGGCTGGAAGAAGCACAAGCTGGAATTAAGGTTGCCGGGAGAAATATTAATAACCTCAGATATGCTGATGACACCACCCTTATGGGAGAAAGCAAAGAGGAACTAAAGAGCCTCTTGATGAAAGTGAAAGAGGAGAGTGAAAAAGTTGGCTTAAAACTCAACATTCAAAAAACGAAGATCATGGCATCTAGTCCCATCACTTCATGGCAAATAGATGGGGAACCAATGGAAACAGTGACAGACTTTATTTTCTTGGGTTCCAGAATCACTGCAGATGGTGACTACAGCCATGAAATTAAAAGACGCTTGTTTCTTGAAAGAAAAGCTATGTCAAACCTAGACAACATTAAAAAGCAGAGACATTACCGACAAAGGTCCATCTAGTCAAAGCTATGGTTTTTCCAGTAGTCATGTATGGATATGAGAGTTGGATTATAAAGAAAGCTGAGCACCAAAGAATTAATGCTTTTGAACTGTGGTATTGGAGAAGACTTGAGAGTCCCTTGGACTGCAAGGAGATCCAACCAGTCAATCCTGAAGGAAATCAGTCTCCCTTATGGGAGAAAGCAAAGAGGAACTAAAGAGCCTCTTGATGAAAGTGAAAGAGGAGAGTGAAAAAGTTGGCTTAAAACTCAACATTCAAAAAACGAAGATCATGGCATCTAGTCCCATCACTTCATGGCAAATAGATGGGGAACCAATGGAAACAGTGACAGACTTTATTTTCTTGGGTTCCAGAATCACTGCAGATGGTGACTACAGCCATGAAATTAAAAGACGCTTGTTTCTTGAAAGAAAAGCTATGTCAAACCTAGACAACATTAAAAAGCAGAGACATTACCGACAAAGGTCCATCTAGTCAAAGCTATGGTTTTTCCAGTAGTCATGTATGGATATGAGAGTTGGATTATAAAGAAAGCTGAGCACCAAAGAATTAATGCTTTTGAACTGTGGTATTGGAGAAGACTTGAGAGTCCCTTGGACTGCAAGGAGATCCAACCAGTCAATCCTGAAGGAAATCAGTCCTGAATATTCACTGAAAGGACTGATGCTGAAGGTGAAGCTCCAAGACTTTGGCCACTTGATGGGAAGAACTGACTCCTTAGAAAAGACCCCGATGGTGGGAAAGATTGAAGGCAGGAGAAGGGGACGACAGAGGAGGAGACGGTTGGATGGCATCACCGACTCGATGGACATGAGTTTGAGCAAGCTCCAGGTGTTGGTGATGGACAGGGAGGCCTGGTGTGCTGTAGTCCATGGGGTTGCAAAGAGTCGGACACAACTGATCGACTGAACTGACTGTAACTCTTGTATTTTTTTCCTTACATTTATTCCAAATATTTAAATCTTCTTGAAGCAAATGCAAATAAGATTTTTTTTAATTGCTACCATATCTTAATATAATTGGGTCTTTAACAGTAACAGCTTTATTGATACATATATATAATATATATATATAGGGCTTCCCAGGTGGCTCAGACGGTAAATAATCCGCCTGCCGGTGCAGGAGACGGGGTTCGATGCCTGGGTTGGTAAGATCCCCTGGGGGATGGCATGGCAATCCATGCTCATATTCTTACTGGGATAATCCCATGGACAGAGGAGCCTGGAGTCACAAAGAGTCGGACACGACTGACTGACTGAGTACACATGGACACACTCACACACACGCGCACACGCACTCTCACACGCACACACACGCATACACACACACGCACACATGCGCACACGCACACACACATACACACTATATTTATATCATCTATCAGCACCATTCAGTTCACCCTTTGTTGTTCAGGCGCTACATCGTGTCTGACTTTTTGTGACCCCATGGACGGCAGCACGCCTGGCTTCCCTGACCTTCACTGTCTTCCAGAGTTTACTCAAACTCATGTCCATTGAGTCGGTGATGCCATCCAACCATCTCATCCTCTGTCGTCCCCTTCTCCTCCTGCCTTCAATCTCTCCCAGCATCAGGGTCTCTTCCAATAGTTGTCTCTTCGCATCAGGTGGCCAAAGTATTAGAGCTTCAGTATCAGTCCTTCCAATGAATATTCAGGACTGATTTCCTTTAGGATTGACTGGTTGGATCTCCTTGCAGTCCAAGGGACTCTCAAGAGTCTTCTCCAACACCACATTTCAAAAGCATCAGTTCTTCGGTGCTCAGCCTTCTTTACGGTTCTGCTTTTACATCCATACTTGACTACTGGGAATACCATAGCTTTGACTATATGGATATTTGCTGGCAAAGTGATTTCTCTGCTTTTTAATAAGTGGTCTAGGTTTGTCATAGCTTTTCTTTCAAGAAACAAGCATCTTTTAATTTCATGGCCGCAGTCACCATTTGCAGTGATTTTTGAGCCCAAGAAAATAGCCTGCCACTGTTTCCATTGGTTCCCCATCTATTTGCCACGAAGTGATAGGACCAGATGCCATGATCTTAGTTTTTAGAATGTTGAGTTTTAAGCCAGCTTTTTCACTCTCCTCTTTCACCTTCTTCAAGGGGCTCTTCAGTTCCTCTTCGCTTTCTGACACAAGGGTGGTGTCACCTGCATATCTGAGGTTATTGATACATTTTTCCATAAGAGTTATGGAAAACAATAAAACATCATTAAATAAATTAGACCTAAATAAATGGAAGCACAGCTTATGTTCATGGTTGAGGACTTAATATCATTAACATGGCAATATCCCAATACTGGTCCATAGGTTTAATGGAATCCATATCAAAATATTAAAAAAAATTTCCTTTTCCATGCAGAAGTTGACAAGCTGATCCCCAAATTCATACAGAAATGCAGTGACTCGGAACAGCTGAAACAATCTTGAAAAAGAAAAAAAGCAAAGTGGGAGGACTCACATGACATGTAATTTAACAACAGGGAACAAGACCGGCACTGGCACGGGAGCCACGAGAACGCAGTAAAACTGCAAATCCAGAAACGAACCCAGGAGTCTGTGGCCAACTGACCTTCCCAAAGGCTGTCAAGGTCACCCAGTAAGCAAAGGATTGCCTTTTCAAAAGATGGTTCTGAGATGGAGAAAAAACTGTCTCTGCAATAAGTGGTGCTAGGGAAACTGGAAGCTACGCATAAAGAAGTGAAATTATTAACAGAACATTTTTTCACACGATTCATAAAAATAAACTCAAAGTTGATTTAAAGACCTAAACATAAGACTAGGAACTAAAAAACTTCTAGAAGAAAACACTGGCAGAACACTTCTTGACATAAGCTGTAGCAATAGTTTTTGGATCTGTTGATGGTTAGATAGCATCACTGACTCAACGGACATGAATTTGAGCAAACTCCAGGAGACAGTGGAAGACACAGGATCCTGGCGTGCTGCAGTCCAGGGGGTTGCAAAGAGTCAGACGTGCCTGAATGACCACCAAAACCCAAGGCAAGGGAGACAAAAGCAAAAATAGATAAACAGGACCAAATTAACCTAAAAGCTTTTGCACAGCAAATGAAACCATTGACAAAATGAAAAGATAACCGACTGAATGGGTGAAAATATTTGCAAATGATACAACTGATAAGGGGTTAATATCCAAAATATATAAACAGCTCATACAATGCAATGTAAAAAAATAAACAACTGGATTAGAAAATGGATTAGAAATTGCTGTCTTTAGTTGTTAAATTGTGTCTGACTATTTTGCAACCCCATGGACTGTAGCCCGCCAGGCTCCTTTGTCCATGGGATTTCCTGGGCAAGAATACCGCAGTGAGTTGCCATTTCCTTCTCCAGGGGATCTTTCTGACCCAGGGATCAAACCCATGTCTCCTGCATTGGCAGGTGGATTCTTTAGCACTGAGCCAACAAGGAAACCCCAGGAAATGGAGTGAAGATTTTAACAGATGTTTTCCTGACGACATACGAATGAAAAGCACACGAGAAGATGCTCAGCATTGCTAAGCATCAGAGAAATGTAAATCAAAACCACAAGACACCACCTCCCACCTGTCAGAATGGCCATCATGAGAAAGACCCAAAATAACAAGTGTTGCCAAGGACGGGAAGGAAAGCGAGCCCTCCTAGACTGCTGCTGGGAGTGTGACTTGGTACAGCCACGGTGGAAAGCGGCACGGAGGTTCCTTGCAACACGGAAACCAGAGCAACCATAGGATCCATCAGTTCTACCCCTGGGTATCAGTTCAGTTCAGTTCAGTTCAGTCGCTCAGTCGTGTCCGAATCAGAAAAGAAGCATGCAGTCCAGCGTTCACGGCAGCATCACTTACAACAGCCGAGATGCGGAAGCAACGCAAGTGCGCATCAACAGCTGAATGGATAAAGATGTGAAGCAGAGAGAAAGCGAAGTGTCACTCAGCCACGAAAACAGAACGAAACTGTCAGTTCCAGGGCAGGCATTACGCCACGAGAATGCGTGAATATGCAGCGACTATGCAGGACCCAAAGAATTCACACGCGCATGAACGTAACAAAACAGGAACAGAGTCACGGGCATAGAGAGCAGCGGCCCCCAGCGGGGGAGGGAGACGGGAGCGGTGAGATGGGGTGAGGTGGGGCCGGGGGTTAAGAGGCACGGACTGCTAAATGTAAAGTAAATGAGCCGCAAGGGTATATTGCACAGCAGAGGGGACACAGCCCGTATCTCATGACAAGCTTAAATGGAGGATAACCTACACAAATATTGAAATGCTATGCTAGACACCTGAAACCAATATAATACTGTAAATCAACTGTACTTCAATAAAAAATTTTAGTGGTGCTGGGAAAACTGCATTTCCACATGCAAAATAATGAAGTTTTACATTACACCACATACAAAAATTGGCTCAAATAGATCCAAGACTATATGTAAGAGCTAAAACTTTTACAGCAAAACATGAACCTTTGTGGTCTTGGATTAGGCAATAATTTCTTAGCTGTGACATGAACAACATAGCAACTGAAGACAAACAGGAACAGTTCCTCGTGAGGTGTGACCCGGCAATCCCACGCTGCGTATCAACCCGGGAGAACTGAAACACAGATTCACCCCCAAAATTAAAAGTTTTTGTGCTTCAAAAGATATCATCAAGATAGTGGAAAACTCTACAGAATGCAAGAACATTTTTTCAAAGCATGTGTCTGTCAAGGGTGTATAGTTCCTGGAATATAGAAAGGACTCTTACAACTCAACAGAAGAAGAAGATAAATCACCCAACTGAAGAATGGGCAATGTATCTGAAAAGACATTTTTCCAAAGAAACTATATAAATGGCCAGTAAACACATGAAAAGATGCTCAACGTCGTTAGTCATTTGGGAAATGCAAATTAAAACAATCATGTGCCATTTCATACCCATCGTGATGACTATAATAATTTTAAAAGAAAACAGAAAAAAACAAGTGTGGGTGAAGATCTGGAGAAATTGGAGCCTTCGTGCATTCCCAGCGACAACCTAAAATGCTGCAGACATCCTGGAAAACAGGTCAGCAGTTCCCCGGGCTGAGTGACCCAGCAACTCCACTTCAAGGTTGCTACCCAGGAGAACTGAAGCACAGATTCACACAAGCATTTGGACATGGATGTTCACACATACTCCTAACAATGGAAGCAACTCAAATGTCGGTCAGCTGATAAACAGATCAACAAAATGTAGTCTAGCCGTGCAATGGAAGTAATCTTTGGCCACAGAAAGGAATGAAGTACCGTTAGGTGCTACGATGTAGATGAACCTTGAAAACCCTAAGCTGTGACTGAAGCCGGTTACAAAGGCCACTTGTATGATTTCATTTCTTTGAAAAGTCTAGAAAAGTCTCGGCAAACCCATGGAGACATAAAGCAGATTAATGGTTGCCACCGACTGAAGAGGTCTTACTGGGGGAATATTTGGGGTTTCTTTATGGGGTGATGAAAACGTTCTGAGATTGGACAGTGGTGAGGTTTGCACAACTCTGTGAATGTGCTAAAAGCCACTGAATTGTGCACTTTAAAAAGAATAAGAAGATGTTTTTCTTGTAATCATTTAGCAAAGGCATGTTCAAGAAATAGCTCAAGCTAGATGCCCATCAACAGTGGGTTGATTCAGTAAATTAGGTCAGAGGTTTCCAGGAAGGATAGTTAATGATGCTGGAAATGCTGAAATAGTAAATAAAAAGATAGCATTTTAAAAATTAGAGCTATCATATGTACATAAATGAGGTATTGCAAAATATAGCCAATGCAAAGCATTAATATTACATTTATCTGGGTAGTACAACTATGAATAAGTTGGTATTTTTCCAAAGTGTCTTCTAGGATCAAGTACTACTTCTGGGAGCAGAAGACTAGCTTAGGCTGAGGAGAGGACGCGCCCACAGCAGGTGCCACTGCAGCCCTTCTGAGGCACAGAGGCTGTTTCTTAGTGGAGGGACCGCACCCTTTGGGGCCCCAGCCCCGCAGATAAAGCCCTGGAGGCGGAGAAGCCTTTCTGAACCAGATGCCGTGGCAGCACACAGCTCACCTGCAAGGAGCCCGGGGCAGGGCCCTGACCGTGGGCAGAGCTCTGAGAGCCGCGAAGCCCAGGGCTCATCTTATGTCTTGAAAGAGCAGTGAAGTCTGGGACTTCCCCGGTGGCCCACGGCTAAGACTCCACGCTCCCAATGTAGAGGGCCCCGGTTCAATCCCTGGTCAGGGAACTAGAGGCCACATGCTGCAAGTAAGACCCCACGCAGACTCCAAATAAATAAAACAGAGAGACCAGTGAACTCTCCCAGAAGACTGAAGCCAAGGCTGGCCCGCGGGCGGTGGCTGGGGCAGATCGCAACTGCAGCCTCCAACCCACGCCCTCTCCAGCTGCTCTGCAGAGTAGGGCGTGTGTGCGTGTGACCATGTGAGTGAGTGTGTGTGTGTGGATGGAGAGAGAGCCAAAGGCTCCATAAAAAGACTGGTCCGAGGCAGAAAAATCAATAAAGTGCTGCCCACAGGAAGCCCAGTGGGGTTTGGAAGGGCCACGGACAGCAAGCGCACAGAACCCTGGGGCTGGGCCCGGGGCCGCGCCTGGGGGCCGGGGCCCGGGGCCTGGCTGGGCAGCCTGCTCCCCGGAGGCCAGCGGATGGGCAATATTTGGGCACCAGCAACACCAGGAACACAGCCCAGGGTGGTCACTCTTTTGGAAGGGCACGGGTCCTCTGTAGGCAGCTGCTGGACAGACAGGCTGGGGACATGGAAGAGGGTCCCAGGAAAGAATCAGACCCTGTGTGTGGGCCCCAAGAGCCCAATCTAGAGCCAAACACATTAAAGGTGGAGCTGAGTGGCCGGCTGGCGCCCAGCGGTTCGCATCTGCAATAGGGGCAGGAAGGGTGCGGGTGGGACGTGGCTGGAGCCCCTGAGACAGAGGGACGGCAGCTGGGAGCGGCAAGGGTGAAGGCGCGGGGCGCCAGCTGCCAAGGGCTCCCTGCCCCCTGCCCCGCCCCCCGGGGAGGCTGCACTCCCGTCGCGCTGTGTCTACACAGTCACTCAGCGTCAGATCCTCCCGCTCACCGGGATGTAGGAACCCTGGCGCCTTGTCCACCGATGCCCAGGTGGGTTCCAGCTGTTTCCCGCCACTGTCTTTCACAGATCCCCGGTCACAGCTCCCCTGAGGTCTGAATCACTAGGAAGCATCGTTTTTCTGGTAGCAAAATATTGTGCAATTCCAGACAGTCACATGAACCCTGAGCACCTCATCCAGCCTGTGTCTCTGCCCACAGTCAAAGGCATTGCAGCAAACCTCCAAAGCACACGCTGGGCAGGGACACACGGCAAGCGTCCGATTCCACTGTCAGAGGAGGGAAAAAAAAAAAAAAAAGAGCCTTTGACAGAAAAAGAATGTTGTCATCCTGACATTCTAGGGGTCTACAGAATAAGAGAAAAAACACCCGGAAAAAGTAATAGCAACGCGAGCTGTTCCAGCCGTGACATCACACGGTCGAACCTGCGAGCCTCTAGACGCATCCAAAGAAGCGAGCAGGCCGGACACGTGACTGGGCCCTGCGTCCTCCCCCCGGCCTGGGCCCTGCGTCCTCCCGGGTGATGGAGGAGCCACCCAGCCTGGGGACCCCGATCCGGGAGGGGGCGGGGGCCGCTCCGAACTCCGGTGACGACCTCCCAGGAAAGTGCCGGTGCCGGAGACCAAGCGTGCTTCCTGCAGTTCTGAGCACAGACCGCAGGGCACAGGACGACTTGAGGGCTCACCGTCCAGGACCGTGACCTTTTCCGCCCAAATAAGCCCCAACTTTCACCTCCTCTGAGGACTGGCCGCGACCCCAGTGACGTATCCCAGCCCCAACGGTGCCCAGACCTGGTTCCGCGTAGGGTCTCAAACCCATTTCTAGAATGTCACGCTAGAGTTCGGGTTCTTAGAAGTGATCATTTATTTGTGCGTTCTCTATGTGTCCCTTTGAAAATAAATCCTGTTCGTCTTTCACTTATTTTTTTCATCTTTCAATTTTCAACGAAAAGATTTAAAAAAGTGAAACCCCAGGTGCGTCACACGTTAAGGAGAGGCCGTCGTTGTGGGAAAGCACTGGAAGTCGTCCGGCTGGACTGCCCACTGGCCGAGCAGAGCCGTCGTCCACTTCCCGCGGCCAGCAGGGGCCCCTGGGCACCTGTCTGTCCGTCCAAGGGCGGGGAGGGGAGTCAGGGGCCCGCACCACCGGACCCCCCAGCCCCCCAGGAGGCTGGTCAGCCCCTGCGGCCCTGGGCAGGGGCCAGGATGGCGGCACGCACACAGACAGCGGCGGGCCGGACCCAGCGGGGTGGCTGATGGGCACAGCGGGTGTGGGCCCCAGGGTCACACGAAGGCATATGCTCGTGACCCCGGGGGCGGCAGAGGCCTCCGAGCGCCACACTCGAGCGCACCGCGGGCCTGCTCACATGCCGTCTCTCGCTGGATGGTTTCGGGCCTCACCGCTTTCTTCTTTAAAATGGAGATGACTGCTAATCCCTGGCAAGGACCAGGGATAGCGCCCTGAAGGGGACCGTGCCTGGCCTATGATAGACGCGTGGCAAACTGCAATCCCTCCCCCTGGAGTCCCACGAGACTGGAGACTAAGCCAGTGCTCCACCAAACACCAACACAGATCCAGGCGTTGGGGTCCCAGGGCCCTCCACCCCCACGGCCTCCCCTCCCGGGCCCTCGCGGCTGCCACCCCCACTCACAAGGTCAGCAGGACCTCCCAGGGGCCCCAGATGGCATCACTGGTGAATTCTACCCAATATTCAAGGCAGGAATAATACCACTTCTACACAAAATATTGTGGAGAATTCAATGAGTGGGACTGCTCCCCAACCCATTCAATGAGCTCAGCATCACTCTGATAGCCAAATCTTAAAAGAGCATCACAAGAAAAGAAAAACGCTGTCGAGCATTCCTCACAATCTGTGCAAAGTCCTAAACGAAACTTTAGCAAATTGAAGCCAACAATACAAACAATTGTCACTCTGCTTATTTAATTTATATGCAGAGTCCATCATGAGAAACACTGGACTGGAAGAAGCACAAGCTGGAATCAAGATTGCCGGGAGAAATATCAATAACCTCAGATATGCAGATGACACCACCCTTATGGCAGAAAGTGAAGAGGAACTAAAAGCCTCTTGATGAAAGTGAAAGAGAAGAGTGAAAAAGTTGGCTTAAAGCTCAACAATCAGAAAACAGACCGTGGCATCCAGTCCCATCACTTTATGGCAAATAGATGGGGAAACAGTGGAAAGAGTGGCTGACTTTATTTTCTGGGGCTCCAAAATCATTGCAGATGGTGATTACAGCCATGAAATTAAAAGACGCTTACTCCTTGGAAGAAAAGTTACGACCAACCTAGACAGCATATTGGAGAAGGCAATGGCACCCCACTCCAGTACTCTTGCCTGGAAAATCCCATGGACAGAAGAGCCTGGTAGGCTGCAGTCCATGGGGTCGCTCACTTTGACTTTTCACTTTCATGCATTGGAGAAGGAAATGGCAACCCACTCCAGTATTCTTGCCTAGAGAATCTCAGGGATGGGGGAGCCTGGTGGGCTGCCGTCTACGGTGTCTCACAGAGTCGGACACGACTGAAGCGACTTAGCAGCAGCAGACAGCATATTAGAAAGCAGAGACGTTACTTAGTCAACAAAGGTCAGTCTAGTCAAGGCTATGGTTTTTCTAGTGGTCATGTATGGATGTGAGAGTTGGATTATAAGGAAAGCTGAGTGCCGAAGAACTGATGCTTTTGAACTGTGGTGTTGAAGAAGACTCATCCCTCTCCGGGGGATGCAGACGGCCCCAGAAGACACCAGCCTGGGCTTCTCACCATGCAGGGGAGAGCAGAGGCGAAGCCAGAGACCCGGGAGGCGTGAGGGGAACGTCCCCCAGGCTTGGGGTGGAAAGGAACGAGAGAGGTGGAGGACATGGAGCTCCAGAGTGCTCATAAATTTAACTGAAGGATCTAGAAATCAAGACATCAACAGGGCTTCCCCGATGCCTCAGTGGTGAAGAATCCACCTGCCAATGCAGGAAACACGGGTTGGAACCCTGGTCTGGGAAGATCCCACGTGGGATCTTCTTCTGGCCTAACTAAGCCCGGGAGCCACCGCTGCTCTGAGCTCTGGAGCCCGGGAGCCACAGCTGCGGAGCCTCAGCTCTAGGACCACAGCTGCGGAGCCTCAGCTCTGGAGCCCGGGAGCCACAGCTGCTGAAGCCTGTGAGACCTAGCGCCCGTGCTCAGCAACAGGAGGAGCCCCCGCAATGAGAAGCTCTCACACCGCAGCGGGAGAGTCGTCCCCGCTCTCCGCAACTAGAGAAAAGCCCACGCAGCAACAAACACCCAGCACAGCCAAAATAAACAACAAACACATAAAATTAATTTTTGTAAATGGCATCAACAAATAAGGCCAAAGGACAAGTAACAAACTGAGGAAAGCTAGCTGCAGCCAAGAGCCCAGCCAGAAGAAAGCCCAACTTCCAAACGGGTAAAAAGCTGGAAGTCGCTCTGCAGAAGGGACAGGAGGAGGCACGCAGGGACATGACCAGCAGAGAGAAGGAACCAGAGCGTCCGGCTCCACTCTGCCTCCCAAGAGAGCCAGGCAGCCGGGGGGTCCCGGCTGCGCCGCGGGGCACAGTCACTGCCGAGGGAGGTGCAGCCCTGCCTTCGCCGGGGGGGACTCTATTCCTAAGGGCCAGTTCCAAGAGGCAGAGGCAGGATCTTAGGGAGAGGGACCACAGGCTAACCGCACATGGATAAAACACGGAAACAATTAACATGTCCTTACGACAGAGTACAATTCTATGAATATTGTGTTTTAATGAATTTTTCAGATCATAATATTCAATGAAAAAAAATAAAACTGCTCATCATCCAATTTGGAACTGTTTTTATTTCTTTTTTTTATGTTTCCATAAGCTTCTACAATGAACCACAATAGGCCACAATCATAATCAGAAGCAAGAAAGTCGGTGTTGTTCTTGCAAGAAGGTGTGTCTGCTAGGTCGCTTCAGTCGTGTTGGACTCTCTGCCACTCCATGGCCTGCAGCCCACCGGGGTCTTCTGTCTGTGAGATTCTCCAGGCAAGAATACTGCAGGGGGTTGCCACGCCCTCCTCCAGGGGATGCTGCCCTCAGGGATCCAGTCCGAGTCTCCTGTGCCACCTGCATCGCAGGCAGACTCTTGCCCCCTTAGCCACTTGGGAAGCCCCTTCAAGGAGGCGGAAGGCCGTAAGCACACTTTGGAAAAGTGTCCACAGAAAAGACGGAGCGGACCTGAGTCAGGGCGAGTTTCTATCTTCTAGACAATGAGCTCTCCTGTGGGCTCAAGGATGTGGAAGGTTCCGGATGAGGAAGTGTGTCTAGATGGAGAACAGCAAGCTTTTAAACGTGCTGAGTTTTAAGATTAATCTTTCAGCACTGAAAGAGTAAGAAAAAGGCATAGAAAGAGAAGAGCTGAAGGACACTTGGCTCTGGAACATTCTGCCCAGGACTGTGCCAGGGGCAGCGTCCCCTGCCCTGGGCAGCAGGGGAACTGGCCTGTGCCCAGGGGGCTGGGGGGACGTGTGGGGTCCTCCTGGCCTGGGCCTTGCTCCAGGACCCACCTGCGGGCCTGTGTCTGCTCCTCGGCAGCCCTGCGCTTCCACCCAGAGGCCGGGGGCTGCTCGAGAGGCAGGCAACGCTCCGGGCGGCCACTGGGTGCTTGGCTCTGAAAGCAGAAGGGTGGCCGTGGCTCAGGGCGCCCTGCTTGGAGGTGGCACAGCGGCCGGAAGCTGCACCCGCCTCACTCGCAGGCGGGGCCGCACCTGTGGTCACTCATCCTGCCGCGCGTGGCAGGGCCACAGGGGCACCTGGCGGACCGGCCGGCCTCACGGTCAACCTGAGATGACGGCTCGTCCCGGCCGAGGGACGACCAGGGAGGAGGACGCCGCTGGGCCGATGGGCTCTCGCTCAGGCAGGTCAAGGGGACCCTGGCGGGCGCCTTGGACCCAAGCAGGGTGCCGGCCTCCTCGCGGCTCGGTCTCTCCCTCTACCGGGGGGAGGGGGTCACCCGCAGCAGACGCGAGCCCGTCCACAAGGGGCTGCACACAGACGCCACTGCCACCAGCAAGCGGCACCAGCAGCCTCGGCGTCTGACGTCTAGTGATCCTGCCGAGAGGGTGATCGCCTGTGTCTGTCTGTCCCAACCATGCTGCTCTGTCCCCTCCACTCCAGTCAGATCACGCTCTGCGAGGTCAGACCACCTCTCCCGCAGCTGGCTCAGTCATCCAGCCGCCCGCCTGTGACATGAATGAATGATACGCCCGAGGTCGGTGCTGCCCGCGGCAGGGACGGGCGCCACCTGCTGACTCGATTCCCGGCGCAGCGCAGGGCCCCCGGGCGCCGCTGTCCACGGTCCTGCCCACCGGCCCTGATCTCCGCGGCCCGCAGGCTCCAGCATCCGCAGGAAACGCTTCCCTGGGAGACGGCAGTGCCTCTAGAGGGCTCCCTGGAGGCGGCTTCCTCTTCTCAGCTCGGCAGAATTCCGCGTTTGCGCCAAGCCAGGGGAGGCCTGGGAGCTGCCGGGAGGCGTGAATGAGCAGTGTCCGGGATGGGACACATCAGGAAAACAGGAGGGGATTCCAGACCTGGACACAGAGCAAGAAAAGGGGGGAATCAGAAACTGAAAGGTCCGTGTGTCCTGTCAAAGAATCTGTGATGGTTTCATATCACCCTTGCAAAAAACGATTCACTCACCGATCAGCTCTGGGCCCCTGAGTCAGAGGCCCCAAGGGAGGACACTGTCCCTGGGTCGTGGACAATAATTTGTCCCACTGGACGCGATGAGGGCAGGCGTGGCCCTAAACAAGGGCCTCATCAGAAGCTGTTCATTGCAGCGCCGTCTGTAGAAGCGAGACGAGAAACAGCAGGGCCTGACTGCACGGTGATCCAGCCACACGGTGCGGCCCCACGCGGCCAAAAGTGACCACGAGGCCGTCTCTAGAAACCGCCACGGATGGGCCTGCAGACTAGAGGGTCAGGAAAGCACAGTGGGAAGGACGAGGCCCTCTGCCAAAGAACAGGAGGGGAAAGCACTGTGTGTGCGTGTGTGTGTCTGTGTCTGTGTCTCTGTGTCTGTGTGTGTATCTAAGTCTCAGTGTGTCTGTGTGTGTGTGTCTATATCTGTGTGTGTGTGTCTATGTTTCTCTCTGTATATACATCCTTGCTTCTGTTTTTTATAAGCTGTAAAAAATTTGAAAACGGTAACTTTAGAGCAGGGGGAGAATAAGGAGGAACAGATTTCTCTGGATATAACTTATTTTATAAATTTGTCTGGGAACCATGCAAACATTTCACATAATTATAAAGTTAAATGCAAATGGGAATATCTCTACGTCTCATGCCAAACTGAACAAATTAACCCATTGTGGGCAAGATTTGGAGCATGACTTTACAGTCAGAATGATGTCAAGTGACTTGAAAGCAGTCACTCGGCTCTATCTTCTAGAGGGATGTGCCCGAAGGTCAAAAGAGCTGGTAAAAGCATCTTAGACGACACGTGTCGGTGAGGGTGTAGAGAAACAGGAGGTTCGCACACGACCCGGCGGTGAAGGATGCCAAGGACGGCACCCCAGAGCGTAGGCGGCCCGCGTGAGGCGGCGGAGGACACCGGAGGACCGACTCCCACGACCACGCACAGACGTGGTCGCAGCGACAGCACCCACCGCACCAGACAGCGACCACAGCACACGCCCCGGACACACGAGCCCAGCGTGGTCGCCCTGGAGGACGGGGCGGCCACGGGAAGCAGGCCCTGGCACCTGCGACAGCCCTCCACAGGGCGGACCTTGACGACACGATGCTCAGCAAAGGAAGCCGGGCACAAAAGGTCACACGGTGAGTGACTCTGCTCCTGTGGAGCGTCCGGAACAGGCGAATTCACGGAGCCACAGAGTAGACTCCTGGTTGCCAGGGGCTGGGGGGTGATGCCCACACAGGAAAGGCTGGCACGGAGCAGCAGAGTTCCGCACGGGAAGAGAGGAGAGCGGCCCTGACCCCCAGGGGTCCTGCCAACCCCCTGCCCGCTGCAGCTCTAGGAAGGGGCGCCTACAGGGCGGCTGCCCCTGCGCCCAGAGACCCCTCCCCTGGTGTCCAGCCTCCTTCCCTGCACGGCTCCCACGGCCGCGGGTGGGGGCCTCTCCACCCCCCAACTCCCGTCGGACACAGTGCAGCCAGGATGGGAGCCTCGGGGCCGGGTTCCTGCGAGAGGGCAGAGGGATGGCCACATGTGGACCTCAGGCTGGGCCCTGGCACCTCCGTCCTTGAAGCCAGGATGGGGAACATACGGTGGGCAGGGGGCCC
>SJYT01061743.1:256976-272752 GCA_006410635.1 Cephalophus harveyi
GTACGGTGGGCGGGGGGCATGCTGGCTGGATTTACTCCACTCGGTCGAAGCCCAGGCTGTGGCGTGAGGACGGAAGGCGTGTGGATGCCAGGGCCCCTCCTGCCCGGCCCGCCCGCCTCGCCTGCTCGGTAGCCACAGGGGGAGACAAGGGGACTCTTGGGAACTCCATCTAGGGTCTGCTGGGGGCAGGGGCGGGTCTCAGGATCCCACCGCGGCCCCCGGGGCCACATGCCCAGGCTGCGAATTTGTGCAGCTAACTGCGGCCAGGGGAGCAGTCACACCAGTCAGGGGGGTGCCAGGCCCCGGGCAGTGGGCCCACGCCGGGCACAGCAGTGCAGAGGGGCTGACCAGGGCCTGGCGCTGTGCGCACTCGCCAGGAGGCGCCGGTAAGGCCAGAAACAAGGCGGCCTAGGCCCCTGGGGACACTTCTCGGTGGGACTCCGTGGGCACGTGCGGCAGGAGCGCCTGGCGCCGCTAACCCCAGCAGAGGATGAGTCCGGCGGCCCTTACCTGGGGCCCGCCGGGGGCGGGGGCTGCTCCTGCGGGGCCTCCTCCTGCTGACGGGAGCCGTCAGCCCCTCCGCACAGCCTGTCCGCCGCGTCCCCCGGGGGCCCTGAGCTGTGTGCCAGGCACTTGTCGGAAGCAGGGGCTTCGGGCTCCGGCCTGCCGGGGGCGTCTTCGGAGGGCGCGGGGTCCGCGGCGCCCGCGGGCAGGGCCTCCAGCGGCCCCGCGGCGGAGCCCTTGGCGCCCACCTTGGCGGAGCGGATGACGCCGCCCGAGCCGCACTTGCCCCGCAGACTCTGGGCGGCCGCGTCCTCCCCGGCGCCCGCGCAGCCCGCGCAGCAGACGCAGGAGTTCAGGAGGCAGTTGGTGGCCGTGGCGCTGAGTCTGTGGGGGCCGCCTGCCGTGCCCTCGGCCGCCGCGGGGACGCCGTTTCCCGGGGCTCCCGGGTGGGCGAGGGCGGAGTCCAGGGAGGCGGGCGACTTGGGGTTGAAGATGACGGTGGCCGACAGCTTCATGCCCCCGGTCCGGTGGGCGATCAGCTCGGCCGTCTCGGCGTGCTCCGCGCCCGCCTCCCAGCCGTCCAGGTGCGGCCGCGAGTCCAGGCAGCTGCAGGAGGCGGGCGCCGCCGCCCGCAGCGGGGCGCCCTCCAGGCTGCTGTTGTTGCTCGAGTCCTCCCGCTGGGCCGGAGCCGCCTCTCGGCCCTCCCCCGCCTCCTGGGGGTCGCCGCCGCCGCCCGGGGCCTCGGCCGCCCCGTCCACGTCCTCCATGAAGAACACCCTCCCCTCCTCCTCGTCGCCGGCGGGGGGAAGCTGCGCGCGGCCCGGGGACGCCCGCCCGCGGGGGCTGGCCGCGGCGCCCGGCCTGTGCGCGGGGGACGGCCCGGCGCTGGGCGGGGACAGCAGGGAGGCCATGGCGTCCCCTGCGCTGTGCACCAGCCGGCTGAGCTGCTCCAGCTCCTGGTCGTCGTTCTGCACCGAGCAGGCCAGCTCCGCGTCCGCGCGCCTGGGCTCGGCCGGGGCCAGGGCCGGGGGCTCCGGGGCATCTGCCCGGACAGGCAACTCCACGTCCTGGGAAATGCAGAGGTTCCGCTCCAGCGTGTGCAGCTCCTCCTCCGTCAGGGTCTGCAGCAAATCCCTACAAGGGCCAAGGCACAAAGGAAGGGTGAGGGTCCCTGAGGCGACCCCCCGCCAGCCCCCCGTGGTGCCTGCAGTGATCCCCGCAAGGTGTCCATGCCTGCAGGGTCCCGGGGGCCTCGGGTCAGGACAACAGTCCTTAAGGGTGGCGGACGATTCTAGAACGCACTCTTCCTTAAAAATGAGATTCTGAGGCTTCTTGTTGAAAAACAAGCAAGCCCTGATTCTCAGTGGTAACTGCATTAGTAAAACCTTCTGCTAGTGAAAAGATACATGCTGGTTTAACAAACAGGTTTTCATCCTTTGGGTCAACAAATACTCCTGAGCACTGTCTCTGTGCCAGGCCCAGGGTGACACATAGGAAGACTGGCATGGTCCTGCCCATGTGAGTTCTGTAAGAAAGACGCAGATAACAAATAGGAGCAAAAATGGAAATACAATCACGGCAGCGGCAGCAGAGGAACGTGCCCACCAGGAGGAGGCACCTTCCCTGGAGGAAGCGGCACTGAACTCGAGGTGGAGTGGATTTAATGACACCAACTGGGATGAGCCCAGCGTGGGTCCTACAGGTCCTGTGTCTCAGAACCGCTCAGCTGCGGGTTTTCATTAGCTGAACACACTTTGCAAGCAGCACTCAGATCAAGAAATACAGCACTCACTGTGCTCCCAGGAGCCCCCACGCCACCCCCCCACCGTCACTCCCTGCCATGACCACCCCACGGCCCCTGCAGGGATCACACCTGTTCTTCGCAGGTAGATGGACTCCGTGGCCCGCCCTGCTCCCGGGCCGCCACCTCTACATTCTGGACTGCTCCGCGGCCCGCACTGCTCCGCGGCAGGCTGTCAGCCGGTGCTGGATGTGTGAGGAGGCGCCAGAAGAGACACTGGACACCCAGTTAAGCTGGAACTTCAGGTAAACAACCAATGCTATATTTAAAAAGAAGTGGCTTTTTTTGAAAAAAGTTTATTTGTATTTATCTGGCTGTGCTGGGTCTTGTTGTGGCTAACTGATCTTCGGTGCAGCATGTGGGTGCTGGGTCTTGTTGTGGCTAACGGGTCTAAGGGGCAGCATGTGGGTGCTGGGTCTTGTTGTGGCTAACGGGTCTTCGGTGCAGCATGTGGGATCTTTAGTTGAGATCTGTGGGATCTAGTTCCCTGACCAGAGACCAAACCCAGGCCCCCTGCATTGGAAGCCCGGAGTCTTAAGTCACTGGACCGCCAGGGAAGTCCCAAAAAACACTTAAAAAGTGTATGAATATTTTTTAGAGTAAGTATGTCCCAAATGGCCCCCACTGGGGACATATTTACTCTAACAAAGTATTACCGTATATCTGAAATTCAAATTTAATCGGACTTGCTGCTGTTTCGCCGTGCCAGCCCTGGCAACCCTCTCTGGTGAGACGTGTAGTCGTTGTAAATCCTTCCGTCTTGTCCTGGTGGAAACGCCCCACGGGTCTCCTCTGAAGCTGTTCTACACCCGAAGGGTCCTGGCTGCCGGACCCGCATCTCTGAGCCCCTGTCCGGGGGGGCGTGGGGGTGCATTTCTGAAGCCAGGGTGCCGAGCGCTGGTGAGCAGCAGGTCCCCGCCCAGAGCCCAGGGCACTCAGTCTCCACGTCCCCCTCTCTGCTGAGCGTGCAGCGCGTTTCTCACTGTGGCTTCAAATCACTTTAGCCTGCTCACTCAGGAGGCCGTGCCCCGTCCACCTGCCGACCGACCCCCGGAGGCCCTCTCTCAAGGGCCTGTTCAGGACTTGCACCCATTTTTGCTGGGCTAACTCTTTACTGATTGACAGGAGCTCTCTGTGTAATTTTGGGTCCAGGCTCTTCGCTGGGCGTCGTCTCCAGCCCTGCAGCCTTCTCACGCTTAATGGTGCCTTTGAACAAACTCCAGTTTCCAATTTCGGTCAAGCTGAATACGTCCTGTGTCTCTCCGTGGTGGGTGTTTCTGTGCCCTGTTGAAGGAATCTCTGCCTGCTTGAAGAGCACAAACATATACCCAGTTTTTTCCTCTGAAAGCGCTGTCTTACTTGTCACCTTTGTGCTTGCAATCAACCTAGAATTGACATGCTACCCAGTATAGTAACTTCTCAGATGGCGCAAGCGGTAAAGAATCTGCCTGCCAGTTCAGGAGACGCCAGAGATGCGGGTTCAATCCCTGGGTTGGGAAGATCCCCTGGAGAAGGAAATGGCAATTCACTCCAGGATTCTTGCCTGGAAAATCCCATGGACAGAGGAGCCTGATGGGCTACAGTTCACGGGGTCACAACGAGTTGGACACGACTGAGCAAGTGAGCACATCTGAGTGTATTAAGGGTCTTTTTCCTCATATGGATATTACTGGTTCGGCTGTGCACTGGAAAAAGCCAGCCGTTCTCCACGGTTCTGCCATCACCCTTGTCGTGAATGATGTCTTGGTCGCTTTAGACCCTCTGTTCTGTCAAAGGCCTGTGCACCACTCCTCTGCCAGCATGACTCCAGTTTATGACAGGAACTATCTCCAACTGGGCCCGTTTTTTATGAAGGACACTCAGCAGAAATGCACACATATGTTCACGAGCCTGGTCACACCGGCACCATCTGTGGAAACTGCTGCTGCTGCTGAGTCACTTCAGTCGTGTCCAACTCTGCCTGACCCCTTGGACTGCAGCCCACCAGGCTCCCCCGTCCCTGGGGTTTCCCAAGCGAGAGCACTGGAGTGGGTGCCATTGCCTTCTCCAGTGCATGAAAGTGAAAGTGAAGTGGTTCAGGCGTGTCTGACTTTGCCCGACCTCATGGACTGCAGCCCACCAGGCTCCGCCGTCCCTGGAATCCCCAGACGAGAGCACTGGAGTGGACGCCGTTGCCTTCCCCACCTGTGGAAACTACCCAAACGCAACTCAGAGCGGAACAGAGCAATGATATTCTTCTTTGCCCTTTTTCTCCAGCAATTGTTTTTTTTTTTTCTTGGCTATTCCAGGCCCTGTGCCTTTCTATGTGAACTTTAGAATTAGTTTGTCAAGTTCCACAAAAGAAAAAGCCTCATGGGATTTTGTTTGAGGTTGCATTGAACTCAGAGATTAATTTGAGAATCACTGATATCCTCTTGGTATTGAGTTTTCCACTCCCTGAAGATGGAACAGCTATTTACTTAGGTCTTTAAAATTTGGGGTCCAAAACATTTTGTAACTTTCAGTAGAGGTCTCAGACATCTCAGATTTATGCTTAAGTGATTAACAGTTACTGACACTACTGTAAATAACACTTAAAAATTTTTATTGTGATAAAATACATGTAACATAAAATTTGCCACCTTGACCGTTTTACGGGACCGTTCAGTGGTATTCACCAGGGCTTCCCTGGTGGCTCAGCTGGTGAAGAATCCACCTGCATTGTGGGAGACCTGGGTTCAATCCCTGGGTTGGGAAGACCCCCCTGGAGAAGGGAAAGGCTACCCACCCCAGTATTCTGGCCTGGAGAATTCCATGGACTGTATGGTCCATGGGGGTCGCAAAATTGGACAGGACTGAGTGACTTTCATTTTCAGCAGTATTAAATATATTCATACTGCTGCGCATCCATCCCCTAGCGCTTCATCTAGTAAAACTAAAACTCTGTCCCCATGAGACATTATCCAGTCCCTCCAGCCCCAGACAACCACCGTTTATGCTTTCCGTCTCTGTCATCTAGCGGACGCTGGGGAACTTGCGTCACTGGGATCACACACTGTCTCTGTGACTGGCTTATGTCATTGAGCATGGCCTCACAGTCCATCCCTGTTGTGCGTGTTTGTAATCTCCTTCCTTTTCAAGGCTAAACAACATCCTGGAGTAAGGCTGGAGCGCGCCATGCTTACGCGCTCATCCGTCAACGGTTGCTTCCACATCTTAGCTGCTGTGAATGACGCTGCGGTGAACACAAGTGTACAGATCTCTCTTCAAGATGCTACTTTCAATGCTCTTGGGTAAAAAGCCAGAAGGGGAACTGCCAGATCTCATGGGAGCTCTCTTTTAGCACTTTGAGGAACCTCCACAGCAGCTGCACCGTTTCACATTCCCATCAGCGGTTCCCAAGAGTTCCGATTTCTCCGCATGCTCACCGGCATTTGCTGCTTTCTAGTTTTTGTTCTGATAGGAGCCTTCCTCACGGGTGTGGGGTTTGGATTTGCGTCTCCCTAACAACTGTCGTGTTGCGCATCTGCTCGTGTGCTTATTGGTCATCTTCTCTGGAGAAATGTCCATTCACGTCCTTTGCCCATTTTTAATTGGGTTGTTTATTTGTTGCTGTTCCTGGTGTCGAGTTTTAGGAGTTTCCTACATATTCTAGGTATTCGTCCCTTATCAGATATATGATATGCAGACGTTTTCTTCCATTCCGTGGGGGTGCCTTTTTACTCTGTTGTAGTGTCTTTTGAGGCACATAATTCTGAAATTTTCACGAGCCCCAGCGTGTCTATTTTTTCTTCTGTTACCTGTGGCTTTGGCGTCACATCGAGAAACCACTGCCGAGTGTAATGTCATGGGCTTACGTCCTATGTTTTCTCATAATAATTTTGTAGTTTTAGCTCTTACATTTAGATCTCTGATCCATTTTGAGTTAATTTCTATATAAGGTGTTAGGTAAGCGTCCCGTTTCATAAGTCTGTGCATATGTGTGAGTCTATCTTTTATCAGACTAAGAAAATTTCTCTCTATTCCTAATTTGCTAAGAGATGTTTTGATTAAAATAGGTGTTGAATTTTTCAAATTCTTTTTTTGTAACTTTCAAAATGATTTGGTTTTTCTTCCTTTTTAATATTAATATAGAAAGACACTGACTTTATTTTCAAATGTTAAACTATGCTATGCATAAGTCAGACTTCCTAAGACCTCATAATTATTGTTTTGCACAGCCCGTATTCGCCTATATCAATTCGCCTCAAGGTCTTAAGCCTCTCCTGTGCACCCGTCTTTCCATCTGGATTTTTTCCTTTGTTGAAAGAACTGCAATTAGTTTTTCTTTATGCGCAGTCTGCTGATGACAAATTTCTTTAGTTTTGTGTTTCTGAATAGCCCACTACTTCATCTTAATTTTTGCAGAATATTTCTCCTGGTTATAAAATTCTGATTGGCAGCTTTTTCCTTTCAGCACTTTAAATATACGTCATTTCATTGCCTGCCTCCGTTGTTTTTGAGAAGACAGCTGTCAAATCATATTCGTTCCATAGCAACATGTCCGTTTCCTCTGGCTGTGTTCAGGGGTCTCTCCGTTTTCAGCCATGTTGCTGTGATACACCCAGGTGTGTGCTCTGTCCATCTTGTGTGTAGTTTTCCTGAGTCTCCTGAATCTGTGGGCAGAGATTTCTCTTCAGTTTTGAAAAACTCTTGGCCATGATTTCTCTGAATACAGCTTCAGCAAACTGCCCGTTTTCTCTGTTCTTTCCTTCCGATCCTAATCACACATGTTAGACTTTCAAGTGTGTTGCCCATACGGAGGCTCTGGACTCTGCCCTTCCAGACTCCCCAGCACCTGGCCCCTCCCCAGCCCCATGCGCCCGCCCTCCCCCACGGCCACTGCCCACCCAGGGCCTGCTCTTCCCTTCCCGGCCTAGGATCATCCACCCTCTCCCCTTGCTCCTTGTCTCCTCTCCCAGCTGAGTGCCTAGAGAGGGCGAGGGACTTCTTATTACACATCTACGGCCACTGCCCACCCAGGGCCTGCTCTTCCCTTCCCGGCCTAGGATCATCCACCCTCTCCCCTTGCTCCTTGTCTCCTCTCCCAGCTGAGTGCCTAGAGAGGGCGAGGGACTCAGCCTCTGGGTCCAGGGTCACGTCCTGCTCAGGATGCCCACTGACCCCCCTGGGCCTCCCGGGTCACTCCTCCCTGCCTGGATTCAAAGCGCGTTTGGCTCCTGACGGGGAGAAGGGCAAGGCCAGCAGAGGAAAGCTGCCCTGAGCCAGGAAGGCCTGCCAGGCCCAGGGAGAGCGTGGCAGGGGGCCCTGGGGTTCCGGACCAGCAACTAGGGACGAGTGGCCTCTCGGAGACCAGGGATGGCGGGAGGAAAGACCTCAGGGTCCACCAAGATGGGGCCAGGGAGGCGCTCAGGGACACAGCCTCGGAGGACAGCCCTCCGACCCACACCCACAGGAGCCTCAGCTGGGCCCTGTCGCTCACAGAGGCCCCCAAAGCCGGGGCGCCACCCGACCTGAGGCGAGCTTCTTGGGGAAGGGCCGAGGCCAGGGCTGCTGGCTGGAGGACCCTCTGCTGCAGGCCAAGGGAGGGCCTCAGGCCACCAAGCCCGCAGGGCGGCACAGGGGGTGCCAAGGCCACCCTGGGAGGGCGGGGGGCGGCGAGAAGGGGCAGAGTGAGCCTCAGGGCGGGGGCACTGCTCCCTGAGGAGAACTGAGCACTTCACCCCGAAACCAGTCAACACTCTCAACCAGTCAACACCCTCAACCAGTCAACATCCCTAAACCAGGCAACACCTTAAACCAGTCAACACCCCAAACCAGTCAACACCCCTACACCAGTCAATACCCTAAACTAGTCAACACTTTAAACCAGTCAACATCCCTAAACCAGTCAACACTCTAGTCAATACCCCTATACTAGTCAATACCCTTAACCTAGTCAATACCCTAAACCAGTCAACACCCCAAACCAGTCAACACCCCTAAACCAGTCAACACCCCTAAACCAGTCAACACCTAAACCAGTCAACACCCCTACACCAGTCAATACCCCTACACCAGTCAATACCCTAAACTAGTCAACACCTTAAACCAGTCAACACCCCTAAACCAGTCAACACCCTAGTCAATACCCCTATACTAGTCAACACCCCTAAACCAGTCAACACCTTAAACCAGTCAACACCCCTACACTACTCAACACCCCTACACTAGTCAACACCCCTAAACCAGTCAACACCCTAAACCAGTCAACACCCCTAAACCAGTCAACACCCTAATCCAGTCAACACTCCTAAACCAGTCAACACCCCTACACTAGTCAATACCTTAAACCAGTCAACACCCTAAACCAGTCAACACCCCTAAACCAGTCAACACCCTAATCCAGTCAACACTCCTAAACCAGTCAACACCCCTACACTAGTCAATACCTTAAACCAGTCAACACCCTAAACCAGTCAACACCCCTAAACCAGTCAACACCCTAATCCAGTCAACACTCCTAAACCAGTCAACACCCCTACACTAGTCAATACCTTAAACCAGTCAACACCCTAAACCAGTCAACACCCCTAAACCAGTCAACACCCTAATCCAGTCAACACTCCTAAACCAGTCAACACCCCTACACTAGTCAATACCTTAAACCAGTCAACACCCTAAACCAGTCAACACCCCTAAACCAGTCAACACCCTAATCCAGTCAACACTCCTAAACCAGTCAACACCCCTACACTAGTCAATACCTTAAACCAGTCAACACCCTAAACCAGTCAACACCCCTAAACCAGTCAACACCCTAATCCAGTCAACACTCCTAAACCAGTCAACACCCCTACACTAGTCAATACCTTAAACCAGTCAACACCCTAAACCAGTCAACACCCCTAAACCAGTCAACACCCCTAAACCAGTCAACACCCTAAACCAGTCAACACCCCTGAACCAGTCAACACCCTAAACCAGTCAATACCCCTAAACCAATCAACACCCTAAACCAGTCAACACCCCTAAACCAGTCAACACCCCTAAACCAGTCAAAACCCTAAACCAGTCAACATCCCTAAACCAGTCAACACCCCTAAACCAGTCAACACCCTAAACCAGTCAACACCCTAAACCAGTCAATACCCCTAAACCAGTCAACACCCTAAACCAGTCAATACCTCTAAACCAGTCAATACCTCTAAACCAGTCAACACCCTAAACCAGTCAACACCCCTAAACCAGTCAACACCCCTAAACCAGTCAACACCCCTAAACCAGTCAACACCCTTAAACCAGTCAACACCCCTAAACCAGTCAACACCCTAACCAGTCAACACCCCTAAACCAGTCAACATCCTAGTCAACACCCTAAACTAGTCAATACCCCTAAACTAGTCAATACCCTTGAACTAGGCAACACCCCTAAACCAGTCAACACCCTAAACTAGTCAACACCCTCTAATCTAGTCAACACCCTAAACCAGTCAATACCCTAAACCAGTCAACACCTTAAACCAGTCAACACTCTTGAACTAGTCCACACCCCTAAACTAGTCAACACCCCTAAACCAGTCAACACCTTAAACCAGTCAACACCCCTAAACTAGTCAACACCCCTAAACTAGTCAACACCCTAAACTAGTCAACACTCTCTAAAGTAGTCAACACCCCCTAAACCAGTCAAAAAACCAGCAGGAGGCCCGTGCGTGGCCCCAGGGCAGCGCGTGTGGGGGGCGGCCTGGCCCAGGGGCGCGTGGTGTGTGGCCGCGTCCACCCAGCCCCACGCGGGCGTCACAGTCGCTGTCACAGAGGCGTTTCTGTGAGGAGCCGGGGCCCGGCGCCCACGCCGTCGGCCAGCGCGGCTGCCGTCGGGGACAGGGCGTCTGCACGCGGGCCTGAAGGCTGCTGGCCAAGAGCAAGCACCTGCTCCGTGGGGGGAGGGGCGGGGGTGGAGCCCGCGTGGAGGCGCCAGCACCCCCGCGGTGAGCGGCGGCCAACGCCGGGGCTTCCAGTGAACAGAAGGCAAAGAAGCAGCTTCGTAGAGGAGTGCAAAGGCAGCCACGCTCTGAAGCTGTGCCCGGAGGAAGCACGTGCCCTGGAGCTATCGGGGGGCAAAGCAAGACCAGACTCGCCCAGGGAGGTCACTGTCAGCCCTGGATCAGTCGCAGCCCCGAGGGGCTCAGGGGCACACACCGCCCTCCCCTCACCTGATTTTCCGCAGCAGCGTGTGGAAGGGCCGGAACAGCTCGGACATGTCCTCCACCTTGCGGTCCAGGTTCAGGGGTCCGTCCGCGTAGACCACGAGGCCGCTGCATTCAAGACACAAAGCCAGCCCGGCCTCAGCCCCCTGGCCATAGGGCCGGCCCAGACTACTCCCACTTGCGATTCCCTCTGAGCTCGAATTGTAAATAAGTTAGGAAAAAGCAGTGACGTTTACCCAGGTTTCATCCCTTTTCAAAGCAGGCCAGCCTGTGTTCGTTTGCGGGATCATAAAATAATCATAAAACATGTCTGCACACTTCTCTGCTGCCATCAGGTAAATCAGCATCGAGATTTGTTGTTAAATCTACCTCCTTCGAAGTGGAAACACTGGCATGCTAAGTTGCTTCAGTCGTGTTCAGACTCTGCAACCCTACGGACCACAGCCCACTGGCTTCCTCCGTCCCTAGGATTCTCCAGGGAGTGGGTTGCCATGCCCTCCTCCAGGGGATCTTCTTGACCCAGGGATCCAACCCGAGTCTCCTGCCTTGCGGGCAAATTCTCTACCCCTGAGCCACCAGGGAAGCCCTGAAACACCGGATTTGTGTTTAAATATAACACAGACACAGGGGTGGTGAGAACTGGCCCGAAACCACCTACTGCAAAGAGAAAGAGGAGCTGGGACTGAGGCCCAGCCGGCCCTCCCCCAGCCCGGGAGCCCTGACCCCAGGGCTGGGCCCTTGGCGGTGGGGAGGGGGTCCTTCAGGGGCACTGCATAGACGGGGCGAGACTTTCCAGATGGCGGTGGTTCAATTAATGGTGTTTGGGGAATAATTTCCCAAGACAGAACCTTGCCTTCGTGGAAAAATGTGTTGGTCACAGCACAAAGGCAGAGTGAAAACAGACAGGAAAAAAGGCGGGCTTGGGGAACCAGGGTTAGTTGCTCTGTGGCATGTTGGGTCTTAATTCTCCTGCATTGAAAGGGGGATTCTTAACCTCTGGACCGCCAGGGAAGTCCCAAGAGTATTTTTAACCAATCCTTAAATTCTGGATAGGGCTTCCCTGGTGGCTTAGTTGGTAAAGAATCCGCCTGCAATGCACCAGACCCAGGTTTGATCCCTGGGGTTGGGAAGATCCCCTGGAAAAGGGAATGGCAACCCACTGCAGTATTCTTGCCTGGAGAATTCCATGGACAGGGGAGTCTGGCGGGCTACAATCCATGGGATCGCAGAGTCGGACGCGACTGATTTAACACTTTCACACTTTAATTCTGGATACATACCTCTTTACCAAATTTTTATGAATTAAAAATAAAACTTCAGTGAAAAAGCTTCATAAATACATGTTTTGTGTCCTGTTAGGTCAACACAATGAAATCCTGCAGGAATTCGCGTGCTGCTGCCTGCCAGGCACCAAGGACACCGGGTGACTAGGGGAGGGGACACTGCTCCGTGACCCAGGCCAGTGGCGGGGACACAAGAGTGAGCCGGATCCCACTTAGGCGAAACATCCCACATCAGAAAACCTATGGAGAGGTGGGAGGGTGGCTATGGGGGTGGCGGCCGAGGGGTCGGTGATCTCTTTTCAGACGACGGTCACTGAAATCAGTGGTGATGGTTGTACGACCCAGAAGCACGCGCTTCTGTTCAATGCGCTCATTTTGCCTTAGACAGGCAGGCTGCCTAAGGGCCTCCTTCGAGGTTTAGAGCAGGTTCCTTCNTCCATATATGGAGAGGTGGGAGGGTGGGGATGGGGGTGGCGGCCGAGGGGTCGGTGATCTCTTTTCAGACGACGGTCACTGAAATCAGTGGTGATGGTTGTACGACCCAGAAGCACGCGCTTCTGTTCAATGCGCTCATTTTGCCTTAGACAGGCAGGCTGCCTAAGGGCCTCCTTCGAGGTTTAGAGCAGGTTCCTTCTAAGACGGTGGAAGCTGATGAGAGTTTCCTGGGAGGGTCTGGTTTCCCACAAGACCACCGTCGCGACCTCGCAGAGGGAAGGGAGCGAGGCCAGGGGCAGCGAGGTGCAGACCACACCCCGAGTCCACGGGAAGCCGCAGGTGTGGCGGGGGCGGACGCCAGCATCCCAAGGCGGCTGCTCAGGCTTCGCTGAAGCCCTGGGTGCCAGCCCCGCCCCTGCCCCCCATCCTCCCCGGTCTTCATCGCCTAGGGCACGTGGGACTCTGCTCCAGATCCCCGGGGGGTGGCGTCTGCCCAGCCCGCTCCCCGCCGGTCCTGCACCTGGCACACGACCCGTCCAGGCCCCTGTGGTCCAGTCTATGGACACCCCTGTGTCCCAGAGGCCGGGCCCCGGGAACTGCTCAGTCCCCACCCCCGGCAGGTTCTCCCCGCAGCCTGTGCCTGGACCGGTCCTGGCCCTCATGTCCACCCCACTCTCCCTGGGCCAGTCCACGGATGGCCATACCTGCCAGCGGCCTCGGCTCCCGGCACCCCAGCTGCCCCCGGTCCCTCACCTGGCGGGAGGCAGGCAATCTCCATCTGGGTGTCCAGGTGTGGGTGTGCAGCCGTGGACCAAGCCCAGAACACCTGAGCTCTGACCTCGGCTCTGAGCGGCTCCGAGACGCCCAGCACGAGACCGCGCGCCTCCCGCATCCGAGGCCTTAGGCCTGAACCCACGTGCTGCCCTGCCGTCTCCGAGGCCGTGAGCCCGCAGGCCTGACCTAGAGCTCCCCAGCCCTCACCGCTGTGCTCCCACCCCATCACCAGGACCCCTGCTCTTCAGCCCACGGGCCCTGCCTCCCAGCCACCCCGCGGATCGCCCAGACAAGCTCGTCACATCCTCCCAAGGACGGGCGCCTCGCCTCTCGTCCCTGCAAAGCTGGCTCCCACAGCCCCTGCTGAGCACAGGGTCCCTCTCCCCGGGCTGGGAGTGCCCGTGGCTGACAGGCTCACCTGTCCCCCCATCAAGGCTGGGGGTCCCTCCCACACCAGGGTGAGGGGGCGCGCCTGGAACACCTGGCTCCTTGTCTGCTGGGACAAGGGCAGGCCTGCCCGGTGACTGCTCCGGGGCGGGTGGACAGCCACCATCAGGGTACAAGCACCACTCAGCACCACCCAGAGGGGCCTGGCACCCCTGGGTTTCTGCAAAACGACCGTCCGGGGCACCGTGAGGGACGCTCACCACACGATGGCCAGCCGGGGGATGGTGAACATGAGGGCTGGCTCGTAGTCGTCAATCATGTCCTGGGTCAGGTATCCGAAGTCCAGAGCCCTGGCGGGGAGGAGACAGGGAGCAGGCGTGACCACGGCCAGACGGGGACTGGGGGGGCGGCCGCGCAGGCCTCACACGTGGACACGCGGAGGACGGCGGCTAGACGAGCCTGCTCTGAGAGGCCCGGCACAGGCAGCGCCCCTTGGCCTCCCCCACCTTCCCACCTCCTGAGCCACTGCTGGACAGAAGCGGGGAGCACGAGAGAGGTGCCTGCCGAGGGGGGCTGGTGGGGACAGCTTGCGTCCAACACCCGAGAGTAGCGTTGCTGCAGGAACGCCGCCCTGAACTGTTAACAGTCCCCGAGAAGCAGCAGCCGCTCTCCTCCGTTCACCCGCCTCCAGGGATACGGAGGTGGCGTCCCCGCACGCGTGGGCAGGCACGCACCAGCGTGCTCAAAACCAAAGGTTTCCTGCTGACTGCTGATTTGAAATATCTATCAATGCCTAAGAGTGAACAACCTGTCTCAAAAAGTTAACAAACTCACGACGTGACACTTGTTCAGTCGCTCAGTCGTGTCTGACTCTTTGGCACCCCATGGACCGTGGCCCTCCAGGCCCCGCTGTCCATGGGATTCTCCAGGCAAGAGTACTGGAGTGGGGTGCCATTTCCTTCTTCAATGATGTGATATTAGGCAAGTTTCAAAACTTACCGGCCAGCGAAGCACTAGTCAGATATGAGGAATATTCCAGGTTCAAGCTTAGTCTATTCATAAAACCCGACTTCAGATCTGACCCCTGCCCCCGAACAAGGCATGCTTAGATTACCGATGAATCACCCCTGAAACCCAGCCTACAGGGGCTCCATCCTGGCCTGGCGGGGAGAGGAGTGGAGGACAGGAAGGAGGAGGTGGGAATGTGAGGAGCCGGAGGACAAGGGTGAGGAGGTGAGGAGCCTGGCTGAGCCTGGAGCCCCCTGGACCCTGAGAGCTTCACCTGCTGGACCGACCCTCCGGGCCCAGAGAAGCGGGACCGTGGGGCTGGAGGCAGGCAGCCAGGGCTGGTGGGCGCGCACACGGACACGGCGCCCTGCCCAGGCACAGCCCTCCCCCAGGGCGGGGTGGCGGGAAAGGGGCCTCACCTCTCCACCGTCTCGCAGAACAGCACGATGACCTCCTGCTGCACGTAGTACTCCCGGGGGGACTTCACGGGCACCATGGCCGACACGTAGCTGCGGGCAGAGGGACGGGGTGAGGCCACCCCGGGGCGCCCGGCCGCGTCTCCGAGCCCTGCAGGGCTTAACGGACAACCAAACGGGGTCCCTCTGGCTGCAGCCCCCTGCCGCCTCTCAGGGGCTCACAGCACGGCCCCAGCATCACTGCTCCCGTTTTCAGCCGAAGCGCCTCCCTCCTTGGGCCGCACCCGGCCTGGAGCCCACTGCTCATTCCAAGCGGGCTCCCCTGCCTCGAGGGAAGGAGGAGTGACCACGTGCATCCAGGGCCGGCGAGGGACCCCTGGCCCCTGCGGAGCAGGACTCGCCGCTTCCCCAGGTGAGAACGTTTTCCTTTCCTCCTAAGTGACTAACTAGCCTTTCTCGTAATAACAGCTCACTTGGGGAAATCTGGAGCAGACAGGGAGGTAGAAAGGGAGAAAGCTCATGTTGGGCCCCACTCCCTAGAGAACCATCTGGAACCTTGTGACTTCCTCCTCCGCCCACGCATCACAAGTCGGGCAGTTTCTGCTAACCCGCACCGCGGTGGACGGGGGCTGGGCCTCTTGCGTCTCCTGCACCCCAAAGCGTGTCTGTGTCTGTTGACATCTTGCAGCCCAGTCCACATTCCCGGGCCCTCCAGAGCCCTTGGGGGCAAGGGGTGGTGGTGGAAAGGGGGCCCTGCCCTGTCGTCTGCCACTGGTGGAGGGGGAGGGCAGACCCGCTGAGCTGGAGGGGGCTCCCCGCACGCCCGTGGAGCTGGGGGCCCAGCAGGACCCTAGCGGCCCCCTCATCCCGGCTCCGGCAGTGTCCCGGGTGGGAGCCCTAAGACGCGCTGGGTGGGGAGGGGGCGGTGGATGACCTGCACCCACAGGACCGCCCGGGGGTCTTCACTGGGGGGGCGCCAGGGGCAGAGGTGGGGGCGGGA
>SJYT01061743.1:273197-313817 GCA_006410635.1 Cephalophus harveyi
TTCTGGCTCTCGCCCAGGCCCACAGCCCGGGAGCTGCCCCCGGCTCCCCAAGACACCCACCTTTCTAGAATGCAGACACCTGGTGTCCACAAAGCTTCCCTGCTTTGCCTCACGGCCCCCACAGCTGCCCCCGGCCTTGGGACCCACTTTGCAGAGGTGAAAACTGAGGCTGGGGGAAGAGACAGCCTGCCTGGGGCCACCCCCACCATCCGGAGCCGTCCCCACTGGGGACACCCCAGCCAGGCGGTTCGGAGGAACGGGTGGGACAGACTGAGATGGGGCAGCAGGCGGGCCAGGGCCAGCAGTGTGCAGGGAGGTGGGGGCATGGGAGTCCTGGAGAGCTGCGGGAGGGGACGGCATGTGCTCGTGTCCTGAGAGAGGCGCCGGACGAGGGGCCGCAGGTGGGCCAGGGCTGGCAGTGTGCAGGGAGGTGGGGGCATGGGAGTCCTGGAGAGCTGGGGGGGGCCGGTATGTGCTCGCGTCCTGAGAGAGGCCTCGGGCGAGGGGCTCCCACAGACACTGCTGCACAGAGCGAGGCTGGTCCTGCCTGGGGTGGGGGGAGCACCTCCCTCCAGAGCCTCAGGCGCCTCCTCGGGAGCTGAAGACCGAGATCTGAGGGGCCACGTGAGCGGTGGCCGCAGTGTGGGCTGGTGCGGCTCCTCGCCCGGGCAGAGTAAACAGCCCCTCGGGGGCAGTGCCGTGCGAGCATTACTGCTCCTGTAGCAGAGAACCATTTTCACATGCCTGGGGGCCTGAGAGCCTCATGGAAATCACATGTGAAGCCTCATGTCTGTATTTGCGTGTGCAGTTTCAGGGGAGCAGGTTCAGCACCGTCTGCCGCCCGTGGGAGAGGAGACGCCCTGCACCTGTAGGTGCCCACGGGGGCCAGTCACGCAGGGACGGCTGGGCTACCTCGGCGCCGAACCACAGCTGGCCGGCCAGGTTGTCGTGGCGGATCTCCTCAGGGAACTTGACACAGAAGTCCCGCGGGGCTCGGTCCTGGGGGATGCACGCGTCCATGATCTGGTTAATGATGTTCAGCACGTTGTCCTGAAACAGAAGCGGGAAGGGCGCTAGGGCACAGCTCAGGCGGGCAGCTTGGCAGGACCGCTGGGCAAATCCGAGAAGCAAGCCCGGTGTGCCGGGAGGTGACACGGCGACGTGGCAGCATCCGGGGCCTGCCTGGCTCGCACTGCAAGGAGCCCAACCTTCTCAGAAGCACCCAGGGAGGACCACCTGCCCGCCTCCCCTTCCCCACGGCCAGGTATCTAGTGCGCCCACCACAGGGCCGGGGGCACTTCCCACGTCAGTCCGTGGGCACAGTGCGGCGCCCTCTGTGACGGCCGAACCGCCCCTGCGGACCCACCCTCGGCTCCCTGCAGCCTCGGCCACGGTGACAGCCCCAAGTGTCTCTCTGAATGCCTGTGCACACATTTCTGAGGACAGAGCTGGAGAAATGGAATTCCTGGGTGGACAGATGGTGGGTAGGTGCCCAATATGCTACTGGAGAAATAACTCCAGAAAGGGTGACGAGATGGAGCCAAAGAGAAAACAACACCCAGTTGGGGGGTGTGACGGGTGATGGAAGTAAAGTCCGATGCTGTAAAGAACAATATTGCATAGGAACCTGGAATGTTAGGTCCATGAATCAAGGCAGATTAGAAGTAATCAAGCAGGAGATGGAGAGAGTGAACATCGACATTTTAGGAATCAGTGAACTAAAATGGACTGGAATGGGTGAATTTAACTCAGATGACTATTATATCTACTACTGTGGGCAGGAATCCCTTAGAAGAAATGGGGTAGCCATCACAGTCAACAAAAGAGTCCAAGACGCAGTACCTGGGTGCAGTCTCAAAAACAAGAGTGATCTCTGTTCATTTCCAAGGCAAACCATTCAATATCACAGTAATCCAAGTTTATGCCCAACCACTAATGCCAAAGAAGCTGAAGTTGAACACTTCTATGAGGATCTACAAGACCTTCTAGAACTAACACCAAAAAAAGATGTCCTTGTCATCACAGGGGACTGGAATGCAAAAGCAGGAAGTCAACAGATACCTGGAGTAACAGGCAAGTCTGGCCTTGGCATACAAAACGAAGCAGGGCAAAGGCTAACAGAGTTTTGCCAAGAGAACGCACTGGTCATAGCAAACACCCTCCTCCAACAACACAAGAAGACTCTACACATGGACATCACTAGATGGTCAATACTGAAATCAGACTGATTATATTATTTGCAGTGAAGATAGAGAAGCTCTATACAGTCAGCAAAAACAAGACCGGGAGCTGACTGTTGCTCAGATCATGAGCTCCTTATTGCCAAATTCAGGCTTAAATTGAAGAAAGTAGGGAAAACCACTAGACCGTTCAGGTATGACCTAAATCAAATCCCTTAGGATTATGCAGTGGAAGTGACAAATAGATTCAAGGGATTAGATCTAATAGAGTGCCTGAAGAACTATGGATGGAGATTTGTGACATTGTATAGGAGGCAGTGATCAAGACCATCCCTAAGAAAAAGAAATGCAAAAATACAAACTAGTTGTCTGAGGAGGCCTTACAAATAGCTGAGAAAAGAAGAGAGGCGAAAGGCAAGGGAGAAAAGAAAAGATATACCCATCTGAATGCAGAGTTCCAAAGAATAGCAAGGAGAGATAAGAAAGCCTTCCTCAGTGATCAATGCAAAGAAACAGAGGAAAACAATAGAATGGGAAAGACTAGAATTTTCTCTTCAAGAAAATTAGAGATACCAAGGGAACATTTCATGCAAAAGTGAAAGTGAAAGTCACTCAGTAGCGTCCGACTCTGTGACCACAAGGACTGTACAGTCCATGGAATTCTCCAGGCCAGAACACTGGAGTGGGTAGCCTTTGCCTTCTCTGGAGGATCTTTCCAACTCAGGGATCGAACCCAGGTCTCCCTCACTGCAGGCGGATTCTTTACCAGCTGAGCCACAAGGGAAGCCCGAGAATACTGGAGTGGGTAGCCTATCTCTTCTCCAGTGGATCTTCCTGACCCAGGAATCAAACCGGGGTCTCCTTCATTGCAGGCAGATTCTTTACCAACTGTGCTATCAGGGAAGCAGATGAGCAAAATAAAGGACAGAAACGGTGTGGACATAACAGAAGCAGCAAATGTTAAGCAGAGGCGGCAAGAATACACAGAAGAACTGTACAAAAAGATCTTCACGACCCAGGTAACCACGATGGTGTGATCACTCACCTCGAGCCAGACATCCTGGAATGAGAAGTCAAGTGGGCCTTAGGAAGCATCACTACAAACAAAGCTAGTGAGGGTGATGGAATTTCAGCTGAGCTATTTCAAGTCCTAAAAGATGATGCTGTGAAAGTGCTGCACTCAATATGCCAGCAAATTTGGAAAACTCAGCTGTGGCCACAGGACTGGAAAATGTCCGTTTTCATTCCAATCCTAAAGAAAGACAACGCCAAAGAATGTTCAAATTAACCCACAATTGGTCTCATCTCACATACTAGCATGGTAATGCTCAAAATTCTCCAAGCGAGACTTCAACAGTACATGAACCATGAACTTTCAGATGTTCAAGCTGGATTTAGAAAAGGCAGAGGAACCAGAGATCACAGTGCCAACATCTGCTGGATCATAGAAAAAGCAAGAGAATTCCAGAAAAACATCTGCTTCATTGATTACGCCAAAGCCTTTGACTGTTGTGGAAGCCTTTCCACAACAAACTGTGGAAAATTCTTAAAAGAGATGGGAATACCAGACCACCTGACCTGCCTCCTGAGAAACCTGTATGCAGGTCAAGAAGCAACAGTTAGAACCAAACATGGAACAATAGACTGGTTCCAAATTGGGAAAGGAGTACGTCAAGGCTGTACACTGTCTCCCTGCTTATTTAACTTAAATGCAGAGTATATCATGAGAAACGCTGGGCTGGATGAAGCACAAGCTGGAATCAAGATTGCCAGGAGAAATATCAATAACCTCAGATACACAGATGACAACACCCTTATGGCAGAAAGTGAAGAGGAACTAAAGAGCCTCTTGATAAAAGTAAAAGAAGAGAGTGAAAAAGTTGGCTTAAAGCTCAACATTCAGAAAATGAAGATCATGGCATCTGATCCCATCACTTCATGGCAAACAGATGGAGAAACAATGGAAACAGTGACAGACTTTACTTTTTTGGGCTCCTAAATCACTGCAGAGGGTGACTGCAGCCATGAAATTAAAAGACGCTTGCTCCTTGGAAGAAAAGTTATGACCAACCTAGACAGCATATTAAAAAGCAGAGACATTACTTTGCCAACAAAGGTCCATCTAGTCAAGGCTATGGTTTTTCCAGTAGTCACGTATGGATGTGAGAGTTGGACTATAGAGAAAGCTGAGCGCCAAAGAATTGATGCTTTTGAACTGTGGTGCTGGAGAAGACTCTTGCGAGTCCCTTGGACTGCAAGGAGATCCAACCATTCCATCCTAAAGGAGACCAGTCCTGAATATTCATTGGAAGGACTGATGCTAAAACTGATACTCCAATACTTTGGCCACCTGATGTGAAGAACAGACTCCTTGGAAAAGACCATGATTCTAGGAAAGATTGAGGGCAGGAGGAGAAGGGGACGACAGAGGATGAGATGGTTAGATGGCATCACTGACTTGAAGGACATGAGTTTGAGCAAGCTCCAGGAGTTGGTGATGGACAGGGAAGCCTGGCCTGCTGCAGTCCACGGGGTTACAAAGAGTTGGACATGACTGAGCGACTGAACTGAACTGGATGGACAGACGCTCTAAAAGAGGCTCTTCAGCATCCACTCTCTGTGCTGCTTTGATTGACATTCTCAGCCTGTGTCATCCTGGGCTTGATGGCAACATGGTCATCCGACGTCACTAAGGGTTGACCTGTAAGCCCGGCTTCCTCAAACCTGCTTTACTGAATCTTAGGTGACATCCCACTCTTTTCTCAAAATTGTCCTGTTCTGTATACATGTACCATTCATTCAGTAGAATTCCAAGAATGTTGAAAATTTCGTTTCTTTGTGATTCGTTAGGGGTGAGGTGAATGCACACCCATCCCAGGAATTGGGAACCGGGCGAGGGAGGGGCGGGGAGTGTCCTTGGAACAGAGACCGCAGGTGGCACGCCTCCTCCCTGCTCTTGTCCCCGTGGGCTTCCTCCCGTCAGCTGGGATTGTCCGTGCGCGTAATTCTGCACGCTGCTGTCGCTTACTGTCGGGACACGTTATTGTGACTTCCCACAAATCCAGCTAGTGGCGGGGAGCCTCGTAAGATCCCAGCGCACGCCCCATCCTTTCAGCTCCCTGCTCCCTCCTCTGCTGGATGCCTGTGACACTTCTAATTTTCCGTGAATAACGCAGTCACGTGCGGCGCGTGGCGCCTGACGCTGCCCTGCGGGCTGGTCCCTCAGAAGCCATGCCCAGAGGCAGCGTGACAAAGCCGAGTGGGAGCTGCGTTTATCGGCTCCGATCCCATTCCGCCAGATTGGTTTCCAGAGAGAAACTGAGTCTCGCCCTGGGCAATTTTGTCTCAGCAGCCCTCCCCTCCGCTGAGGCCCGAGCTTTGTTCTCCTCAGGCAGTAGAGGTGAGCAGGAAGCGGACTTTCTAATGCAAACAGGTGATGCGCTAAACTCTGAAGGAAATTATGCACCCTAAGAATTGCACAAAACATGAAAATAAAATCCAGCCACCACTGAGCTGTCTCACTGTCAGTTCTTTTGAAAAGATTTTCTGGGTGGGCAGGTCCCTTTCTCATGATTGAAGAAACCAACAAAAAACTAATGTCAAAACCAACAGCAAGTGCCCGGAAGCACCAGAGGGTACTGCGGGCCAGGGAGCCAAGCCCTTGCCCAAAGTCGTGTGGCCTTTCAGTGGGGATGCTCCCCGCTGCCCAGCCCAGGACAGGAGCTGCCTGAGGACGTCCCAGTAAACAGCTGCCCAGGGACCCAGGGACGCTGATGGGTCCCCAAAGCTAGAGCAGTGTCCCTCGGGATATTTCCTGGGACATCCGATTCCAGCCAAGATGGGGTAACAGGAATGAAAACCACCTCCTCAAACGATAATGATGGAAACAAGACAAGGATTCTCCAGACACTGGGCATCAGGCAACGCGTGATCCCAGAGAGGAGAGAAGCAGAGGAGGTGGGAGCTGTGACTGCCCAGCTCACTGCCTGGAGGGAATTCTCGGGTCCTGGCACGGACAGAGGGGACCAGGTGGAACCCAGCAAACGGCCTGGCTGAAGAGACAGAACCGGGAGTCTGGGGAAGCCAAGGCCGCCAGAATCCAGAGGCCAGAGCAGCGGAGATGAGCGAGCTGCCCGGGGACACGTCGCGGGGAGGCCCCTCCCTGAGTGTCCCGGGGGCACAGGCCCCACAGCACAGAAATGCTCACAGCTCACAGGGCGTTGAGTAACACCAGGTGTACTCGGTAGCGATTCTTCTTCAGTTCAGTCGCTCAGTCGTGTCCGACTCTTTGCGACCCCATGAATCGCAGCACGCCAGGCCTCCCTGTTCATCACCATCTCTCGGAGTTCACTCAGACTCACATCCATTGAGTCAGTGATGCCATCCAGCCATCTCATCCTCGGTCGTCCCCTTCTTCTCCTGCCCCCAATCCCTCCCAGCATCAGAGTCTTTTCCAATGAGTCAACTCTTCGCATGAGGTGGCCAAAGTACTGGAGTTTCAGCTTTAGCATCATTCCTTCCAAAGAAATCCCAGGGTTGATCTCCTAGCCCCCAGCACCCCCAGCCCCGCCAGCCCTGCCAGCACCCCCAGCCCAGCTTCCACGACGCCAGGAGGAGCGGGCCATTGGGGGGGGACACCCTCCTCTCAGAGGCTCAGCTCCCACGGAACCCCCAGGGGGCCCTTCCGACCCTGGTCTCGATGCACCTCCGTCCGGCCTGCAGGCCACCTGGTCCCCTGCCCGCCCCCGGCTCCAGCCCGGCGGCCACCGCTTGTCCTGCCTACACGCTCCCGGCCACCACAGGCCTCCACATGGTCTCCCTCTGGCCGGGGGGCCGAGGACATGTCCCCTCGATCTGAGTGCAGGGTGAGGACACGTTCACGAAGGGGTCCCAGCCAGCTCTGGGGCAGCCCAGAGGGCCCTCCGTGATCGCAGAGAGACAGGAGCAAAGGCAGGGCAGCAGGTCAGCCCCTGCTCCCTCCTCCTTCCGCCTGGGAGTCAGCCCGCCCGGGACTACGCCCTGCTGTCTGCCGGACACAGGGTAACTTGCTTTTGTGGTTTCTCAGTTCGCTGCTTGGCTGATGGAGCCTGAGTTTCGCCCCAGTGTGGCCCGTTCCCGGGTGGATCTTCCTCCGAGCAGGGGTCTTGGTTATCAGGACCAGGGAAAGCCCCCCGCAAGGGACTTTTCACAGGGGATCAGGTATTCACCCCCCCACCCCCTACCCAGCAAAGGCACCTGAGCACCCACTGCTGAGAATGCAGAGCAGGGGACAGGCCCTGACCAGGGCAGGCCAGACCCCACCCTGCGGGGCCCCGGCGCCCATGGCTCCCTGGGCTCCTCCACGGGCTCAGCTGACCCCCCCAGGATGCCCACCAGTGACCCCTGTAATGAGAGGGGAACCGGGGTGGGGTCAGCGGCTGGCAGTGCATTCCTGCCCCCTTCCTGTTGTGCTGACCGGAAGGAGAGGGGCTGGAAGGCGGGCAGCTGCCCGGACGGCACCCTCACACGCTCCCCACCACCCTGGCCTCAAGCCCCCCAGGCCCACATCCGTCCATTACAGCCCATCTGGACCCACTTCCTACCCCGGGGCCTCCTCCTGGTTTCAGAAGCTGGGGGAGGGAGGGACACCCTTGCCCTCTGACACCCAGCTGGGGTTTAACCTGGCACCTTCAGGGCGTGGCAGACATCCACATAAGGGGGAAGACAGGAGCTGTCTCTTATACACATCTGGTGGGGGGGTGAATACCTGATCCCCTGTGAAAAGTCCCTTGCGGGGGGCTTTCCCTGGTCCTGATAACCAAGACCCCTGCTCGGAGGAAGATCCACCCGGGAACGGGCCACACTGGGGCGAAACTCAGGCTCCATCAGCCAAGCAGCGAACTGAGAAACCACAAAAGCAAGTTACCCTGTGTCCGGCAGACAGCAGGGCGTAGTCCCGGGCGGGCTGACTCCCAGGCGGAAGGAGGAGGGAGCAGGGGCTGACCCTGTCTCTTATACACATCTAGATGTGTATAAGAGACAGAGTGTAGAGTCTTCTCTTGTGTTGTTGGAAGAGGGTGTTTGCTATGACCAGTGCATTTTCTTGGCAAAACTCTATTAGTCTTTGCCCTGCTTCATTCCGCATTCCAAGGCCAAATTTGCCTGCTACTCCAGGTGTTTCTTGACTTCCTACTTTAGCATTCCAGTCCCCTATAATGAAAAGGACATCTTTTTTGGGTGTTAGTTCTAAAAGATCGTGTAGGTCTTCATAAAACCGTTCAACTTCAGCTTCTTCAGCATTACTGGTTGGGGCATAGACTTGGATATTCTTCTTAGCCCCAGACTAAACAGAGCTCTGAACCTGCGTGACATCTTAAAAACAAACAAACAAAAAACAAGACCCAAAAGGATCAAACCATTTCCAAGCAACCAAACTGTTTTACAAGATAAAGCTCCAAAAGCTTAACAGGAAAACAAAACTGTTCAGCTACCAGCAAGGAAGAATTCCCAACGCCAGGCATCCAATAGAAAAATGACCAGGCTTGTAAAGAATTAGGAAAATGTGACCCCCGGGCCCCCCTGGGAAGCAGAACCAGGCTGGGCTGGTGCTGTCCTGCGGGCTCCACACAGACACCCCTGCTGAGTGCAGGGCACCTGGTGTGATGGCATCTGGGAAGCCTGAGGCGACCCGGCAAGGGGCCGAGCCCCTGCCCGCGGCTGAGAAAGCCATGACCTCCAGGCACGTCAGGGGGCGTCCATGTGCCCCGGGAACTGACGCACGGATGCTGGGAACATCAGGGGCGGGGAAGAAGCCAGCGGGGAAGAGCAAGCGCGCGCCTGCTCAGTCGTGTCCGAGTCTGCGACCCCCTGGACTGCAGCCCGCCAGGCTCCTCTGTCCGTAGGATTCTCCTGGCAAGAAGACTGCAGTGAGCTGCCATTCCCTCCTGCAGGGGATCTGCCCAACCCAGGGATCGAATCCGAATCTCCTGCATTGGCAGATGGATTCCTCACTACCAAGCCACCTGGACGGGGACCAGCTAAATCTGGAGCTGGGTGATTCCCCCCAGGGTGACAGGGCTCTAAAATCAAGGCCACGCGGGGGCCCGGCAGGGCGAGCTGCCGCCAGCCCCTCCACCAGGCCAGCACGTTTTGTCTCACGTGTCGTGGTCACTCACGGTACCCCCCGGCGCGTGGCCTCTGTCCAAACCCCTCCCTGACTGCAGCGGTCCGTGAGACGCCCACCCTGCTCCCCCCCGAGCCTGCCTGTCCCCCATGCCATCATCCGCCTTCTGCAGAGGGGCACCTCTGCGGGTCAGTGCCACGGAACGAAGGAGGAAATGAACCAGCGGCATCATGACAAACAGAACGTGAGACCTGGATGAAAACTAGAAGGGGCAAAATGCCTGTCTCAGGAGACATTAGAGATGAAAATCACTTCCCACTGTGACCAGCTGAGCTTCATAGGAATTCACTGCCGCAGGAGCCCCCGACAATGAGAGGCGCCGCAGTAACGGGCCAGCTACATGTGACCATGCCAGGCCTCTGTGAAGCTGCGGCTCGCACAGGGAGGCTCACTTGGGCGGCTCTTCTAAGTCCTGTTTCCTGAGCGGGCAGCTGAGTACTGAGCCAGGGCCCGGGGGGCCTCAGCCACACTTGGGGCCATGCAGTTGTGCAGAGAGGGGTCCTCCCAGCGGGCCTGACTGCCGTCCTCTGAGAGGCCCACATGCGGGGCTGGCGTCCAGGAGCTGGGGTGTCAGGAGGGCCCCCAGCACCCTCACAGATGGGGGCTCCTTGGGCCTCTTTGCTCTGTCTGTGCTCACACCCTCCTCCCTGGGGCTGGATTGAGTGTCTGCCCAGCAGAGGGGCCCGCAGGGCCGGCCCCCAGTAAGAACCCCGGCTCTGAGTCTGTGACAAGCTTCCCTGGGGACACGTGTCTCTGTGGGTCCGTGTGTGTCCTTGGGACGGGTTCTGGAAGCTGGGGCCCGCCTCCCCTGGACCCCACCCCCTCCCCCACTGGACCTTCTCCCATCGCTGGTTCTGCTTCGCAGTTTCTGGCTGTGATGGATCGGAGCCGAGAGGACCAATGTCCCCAGTCCTGCGCGTCCTCCCGCTGGAACGTGGGGTGGCCTTGGGACCCCGACACGGAGGTCCTCAGGGAGCGTGAGACGTGGAAGGTTCTGGTGTTGCCGTGTGAGTGTGAGGTACTTTAGCTGATTTTTATGACTTTCTTCCACCTTTTTTAAGCTGCTTCGCCTGCATCCAGTCCAGGGCGGACCTCCCTCTCTGCTTTTCCTGCCAAGGCTCTGCAAGGCGCCAGCTGAGTTTCACCCACCTGGTCCGTCTGTGTAACACGCAGTAAGCAGGCCCGGGGGGCTTGGGATCAGAGAGTCCCAGGAAGCAAGTCCCCCCTGCCAGGAGAGCAGGGCCAGGTGGGGAGGGGCAGAGAGCGGCCTCCTGCCCGGCAGGGCTCAGCGAGCTACAGGGACTGGGGCCATCCTCTACTGGGGAAGCAGGCCGTCCAGGGGCCAGCCAGGTGGAAGACCCTCGTGGCCCCTCCTGAGAGATGACAGAGGAGGGTGCGCTCCTCCCATAAGAACCGTGATGCTTGAAACCCTTGGGGGACCCTACCCGCCTGTGACCTGGGACGCACGCCCAAGCCCCCACCTCCCCAAGTGGAGAGGCGCGGACTGGCGGGCTGAGCAGGCTCTGAAACTCTGGAATGGAAGTTGTCAGGCTGGTGAAGCCGTGCTTGCTGAGCCGTAGGAATTCCCAGCAGGGCGGCCTGGACCGTCCGTCAGTCTGGACCCTGCAGCGGGGAGGTCGCCACCCGCCAGCTCTGGGATAGCCCCCGCGGGCCCTCCGTCCCCCCCATTCCCCTGGAGGGGGCCCGTGAGCCCGGGCCTCCTCAGCAGCTCTGCCCGCCCCCTCCGCTGTCCCCGCCCCTCACCTGGCAGGAGCGGAACTGGCTGACGAGCAGCGTGCAGCGCTGGGGGTCCTTCCGCCCGTCCAGGCTGTCCAGCTCGGCGGCCACCTGGCTCAGCTCCTCGTCCGCATGGTAGAACTGTGCCAGCAGCTGCGGGTCCGACCGCTGCGGGGAGAGCGGAGTGAGCGGACACCCGGGGGTGGCCCCCTCACTGACGGGCCCCCGCGTCCCTGTGTGCGTGTGGGGGGGTGACCACAGACAAGGGGCTGGGGAGTGCTGGGGGCCGAGGACAGTGGACTCACTCTTAGGAAGGAGCTTTACTCCGGACACTAAGCTGAGGCCTTTAAGGCAGCGGCTGAACGGAGGGCCAGCTCCGCCACCCAGCCCCGCCAGCCCCGCCAGCACCCCCAGCCCGCAGCCCAGCCCCGCCAGTGCCCCCAGCAACCCCAGCCCCGCCAGCGCCCCCAGCACCCCCATTCTTCTCAGCTTCTAGGACGGGTGGAAATCCACTCGTGGGAAATGGGAATTTAAACTGCTTATTACGAATTATTTCTCTCCTTCAAAAAGGAGTTGAGATGACTTAATTACAACGCACATGAATTGAACCTACTTGTTTAATCAGAGGAGCAATCAGAAGTCCGGAACACGGATCCCGGATTCTGGGCCATGTGGATTACTGCAGGTGGTTACCCTGATCTCAGGATTGCTGGGCCAGGCCGGAGCCCTCCCCAGGGACATCCCCCTGTCCTGGGCACATCCCCCCACCGGGCTGGGGTGAAGGCCCTTCCTGGGAGAGGCCCTTCCTGCCTGGGTCCCAGGAACATGCTGGTTGGGGAGGAACATGGAATCCCTGGAGAGGGCCCCAAGGGAGCACCTGAGAGCTAGGACGTCAGTGGAAGCCAGCCCGGAGGGGGCCCCTGGGGAGCCGGGGCGGGGGGCCCGCTGCTCCGGACCACCCCCTGGAGGACACGGGACCTGGGAACCCAGGGTGGCGGCTGTGTCCTGCCACAGACCTTCTGATCACGCCTCACCCGGGCCGCTCGGCGGACGCTGCTCCGGGAGGGTCTGTGGACAGGCAGCTCCGGCAGGGTGGGGGACGAGCCCTGCCACCCCTTCTCCAGAGAGGATGATTTGGGCTTCTAGAAACAGTTTTATTGAGACATGACTCACCTCCCATAACATCCACCTGATCGAAGTATGCAATGCCAGGGTTTAGTATCTTCACAGAGCATCCACCATCACCGGGAACTAAAGTTAGAGTCTTTTCATCACCCCCAGAGAAGCCTCACCCCCATTCCTAGCAGTCCCTCCTAACCCACCATGGCTAAGGAGGTGCCTGTTCTGAGCATTTAACCAACGGCAACCATGCAGCTGTGATCGCTCATGTCTGGCTTCTGTCACTCGGCATGTCTGCAAGGTTACTCTATGAGGCAGCATGCGTCAGCACTTCATCCCTTTTTAAGGCTGAATAATATTCCACCACGTGGATGGACCACGTTTTGTTAATCCATTCGTCAGTGGATGGCGTCTGGGTTGTTTCTACCTTGGCCAATATGAAGAACGCTGCTACAAATAGGTTTGTATGTGGATATGTTTTCAGCTCTTTGGGGAATAAACCAAAGTGGAATTCCATACAGTGCCAGGCATACAGTGACTGTGTGAGACTTTTTGAAAATCTGATTATTTGGCTGCACCATTTAACAAGGTGTAAGAGTAAAGCGGCCATATAGAGTTAACAGACAGAAGCCGACTGCGTGGCTGCACACCAACTAGGAACTGCCAGAAAGAAACTAAGAAAGCAACCCATTCACAATCGCGTCACAAAGAATAAAATGCCGAGGCATAAATCCAACCAAGGAGGTAAAAGGTCTGTTCTCAGAAACCTAAGACACTAGTGAAAGAGACTGAAGAAAACACAAACAAACGGAAAGGGACGCCATGCTCACAGACTGAAAGAATTAATATCGTGAAAATGGCCATACTGCCCGAGGCGATCTACAGATTCCATACAATCCCTATCCAAATATCAACCGGACTTTTCACAGAACTACAACAAATGACTCTAAAATTTGTATAGAAACACAAAGACCCTGAATAACAAAACCATCTTGAAAAAGAAGAAAAAATATTAGAGGGGTCATGCATCCTAATTTCAAACTATACTGCACAGTTATACTAATCAAAACAGCATTGTCCTGGCACAAAACAGACACACAGATCAATGGAACATACCAGAGAACCCAGAAACGAACCCATACTTATACGGGCAATTAATCTATGATAAGGGAGGCAAGACAGCCTCTTCAGTAAATGGTGTTGGGAGAACTCAATAGCCGCATGCTAAAGAACCACCTCGTGCTCTCATACCACCTACATTGACAGATTCCAAAGAACCACCTCGCTCTCTCATACCCCCTACAGCGACAGATTCAAAGTGGACTAAAGACTTAAAGGTAAGACCTGAGATGTGTATAAGAGACAGGAGCTGGGCTCCGAACCCTCGTTCCCAAGACCACACCCCACGCGACCCCCACCACCCTCACGCTGGGCAGAGGAGAGCCTTCCAGATCTCGGTGGCTCCCCAGGTGGGCTGCAGCTGGACAGGCGGCGGGCAGCTCAGGGGTGAGAGCTGGTGGGGCCAGCCCAGGCCTGGGCCTCTCCTGCACAAGCCCCCCAGCAAAGCCTTATACCCCGCTCTGCCAAGCCCAAACACAAGAGCGTAGCCGAGAAAGTGGAGAAGAGCCTCAGGTCGTGAACAGAGAGTCTAGCTGCTCCCCGAGTGCGGCCTCCCACAGCCCGCTGGCCCTCGGGCCCTGGGCTCAGCGGAAGCTGCCCAGGCCACACGAGACTGTCAGGGAAAGCCACTGACCACGGGCCACCAACCAGAAACCCTTCACTGCCTCCAAACAAACACCGAGCCAGGCCCTCCGTGGGTCCCCACCATAGCCTTCCGATCCCGGGGCCTGGGGGTGCCGGGCAGCCGTGACCCCGCTGCTCAAGGCTGGCCTGGTCCACAGCAGCGCGCCAGGGCCCCGGCCGCATCACCCACCGCCGTCAGCAGACCGGGAGCCCCAGACGGGCGCGCACTGCTGCCGTTCCCGGCGGCAGCCTTGCCTTTGCTGGCTACCCTGCACGCACTTGCACCCAGCTGCCAGCCTTCCCATCCAGGCTCCTCCACCAGGGCCTTGCGGCTGGGCCTCCAGCCCCTGCTCACTCTCGGGACCCGTACCTGGGGTCAGGTCACCGCCTCTACAGCCCGGCCTGCTGCAGTCCACGGGGTCACAGAGTGGGATACGACCAAGCGCCTGAACAAGAGAGCCTTCCTCCGCAGAGCCAACTGCCGACGGCCCTGCGGCAAGGCCAGGCCTCTGCGGCCCCTAGACGGTCTGCTGAACATGTGCCCTGAAAGCTTTCGATTCCCGGGCCACTTTAGACACCCAGTGAGTCGCTTCCCCGCCCCGCTGTCTCTCCAGGCAGTGTTACCCCGGCCGAAAGCCGCAGCCGGCTCGGAGGGGCAGTCCGAGCCATGGGTCACTCTGGAGGGCAGCCCGCCTCAGGAGAACCCCCACGGAGGGTCCCTGCCCGTGCGGCACAGCGAGGGCCCCTGGGTAACGCCGACCCCCACCACGGGAGGACCGGCTCCAGAGAAGCAGGCCCCTCCCTGGAGGAAGCTGGTCTGGTCCCGCCAGGATGAGGTGGCCCCGTCGGGCTGGACACCCTCCTTCCGGGGGACAGCTGGGCTCGGGGCCCTGCGACACCCCAGGCACCCACCCGGGCCTTGGCTGCGGCACGTGCAGACACAAGGCCTGGAGATGGCTGAGCGTCTCGAGGACGGTTTTCAGAAGGAGAATGCGTTCTCAGGTAAAACTCCCAATCGGGTGTTGTATATACATACAGACGACAGGCCGAGAGCACTGGTTGCAGGAAATGTAACCACAGCCGCTGCAGCGGGTCATAAAGAAGCTCTTCCGTAACCGCAGAGGAAAGGAGCCCAGGGTGGCAGCCGCCCTGCGGGGCGGAGGGGGGTCACCGTGGCACCAATGGGAACAAACGGCGTCTGACAGCTGGGCTTTCAAAGTGCAGGAGAGCTCGCCTTTGAACTTCAGTAGGTTTCAGGTTCTTTAAAAAGCACTTTATCTTTAAGACTTATTCCCTAGGGCACTAGTTGGCATGCCAGTCAGGTCTGTTCCCTCTCTTCTGACAGCCAGGGACACTGTCCCAGAAGCCTCGGGCCTTCAGGGCGACACGGGGCCGCGCCCTGCTGCCGGGAAGGGCCCTGCCTGGTTGACAGCAACCCGGGAAACAGCCGCGGAGAGGCTGCGGTCTTCTCAGCTTCTAGGACGGGTGGAAATCCACTCGTGGGAAATGGGAATTTAAACTGCTTATTACGAATTATTTCTCTCCTTCAAAAAGGAGTTGAGATGACTTAATTACAACGCACATGAATTGAACCTACTTGTTTAATCAGAGGAGCAATCAGAAGTCCGGAACACGGATCCCGGATTCTGGGCCATGTGGATTACTGCAGGTGGTTACCCTGATCTCAGGATTGCTGGGCCAGGCCGGAGCCCTCCCCAGGGACATCCCCCTGTCCTGGGCACATCCCCCCATCGGGCTGGGGTGAAGGCCCTTCCTGGGAGAGGCCCTTCCTGCCTGGGTCCCAGGAACATGCTGGTTGGGGAGGAACATGGAATCCCTGGAGAGGGCCCCAAGGGAGCACCTGAGAGCTAGGACGTCAGTGGAAGCCAGCCCGGAGGGGGCCCCTGGGGAGCCGGGGCGGGGGGCCCGCTGCTCCGGACCACCCCCTGGAGGACACGGGACCTGGGAACCCAGGGTGGCGGCTGTGTCCTGCCACAGACCTTCTGATCACGCCTCACCCGGGCCGCTCGGCGGACGCTGCTCCGGGAGGGTCTGTGGACAGGCAGCTCCGGCAGGGTGGGGGACGAGCCCTGCCACCCCTTCTCCAGAGAGGATGATTTGGGCTTCTAGAAACAGTTTTATTGAGACATGACTCACCTCCCATAACATCCACCTGATCGAAGTATGCAATGCCAGGGTTTAGTATCTTCACAGAGCATCCACCATCACCGGGAACTAAAGTTAGAGTCTTTTCATCACCCCCAGAGAAGCCTCACCCCCATTCCTAGCAGTCCCTCCTAACCCACCATGGCTAAGGAGGTGCCTGTTCTGAGCATTTAACCAACGGCAACCATGCAGCTGTGATCGCTCATGTCTGGCTTCTGTCACTCGGCATGTCTGCAAGGTTACTCTATGAGGCAGCATGCGTCAGCACTTCATCCCTTTTTAAGGCTGAATAATATTCCACCACGTGGATGGACCACGTTTTGTTAATCCATTCGTCAGTGGATGGCGTCTGGGTTGTTTCTACCTTGGCCAATATGAAGAACGCTGCTACAAATAGGTTTGTATGTGGATATGTTTTCAGCTCTTTGGGGAATAAACCAAAGTGGAATTCCATACAGTGCCAGGCATACAGTGACTGTGTGAGACTTTTTGAAAATCTGATTATTTGGCTGCACCATTTAACAAGGTGTAAGAGTAAAGCGGCCATATAGAGTTAACAGACAGAAGCCGACTGCGTGGCTGCACACCAACTAGGAACTGCCAGAAAGAAACTAAGAAAGCAACCCATTCACAATCGCGTCACAAAGAATAAAATGCCGAGGCATAAATCCAACCAAGGAGGTAAAAGGTCTGTTCTCAGAAACCTAAGACACTAGTGAAAGAGACTGAAGAAAACACAAACAAACGGAAAGGGACGCCATGCTCACAGACTGAAAGAATTAATATCGTGAAAATGGCCATACTGCCCGAGGCGATCTACAGATTCCATACAATCCCTATCCAAATATCAACCGGACTTTTCACAGAACTACAACAAATGACTCTAAAATTTGTATAGAAACACAAAGACCCTGAATAACAAAACCATCTTGAAAAAGAAGAAAAAATATTAGAGGGGTCATGCATCCTAATTTCAAACTATACTGCACAGTTATACTAATCAAAACAGCATTGTCCTGGCACAAAACAGACACACAGATCAATGGAACATACCAGAGAACCCAGAAACGAACCCATACTTATACGGGCAATTAATCTATGATAAGGGAGGCAAGACAGCCTCTTCAGTAAATGGTGTTGGGAGAACTCAATAGCCGCATGCTAAAGAACCACCTCGTGCTCTCATACCACCTACATTGACAGATTCCAAAGAACCACCTCGCTCTCTCATACCCCCTACAGCGACAGATTCAAAGTGGACTAAAGACTTAAAGGTAAGACCTGAACCCGTGAGACTTCTAAAAGAAAACATTGGCAGAATGCTCTTTGACATCGGTCTTTGTCATATATATATATGTATATGGAAATATTTTGATTTGTCTCCTTAGGCAAGGGAAAGAAAGTAAATATAAACAGATGAAACAGCATCAAACTAAAATGCATCTGGACAATGAAGAACATTATCGACAAAATGAAAAGAGGGAAGATATTTGCAAGTGATAATCTGATAAGGAGAGAGTATCCAAAATATACCAAGGACTCATACAACTTGACATCAAGAAACAGCTGACAAATGGACAGAGGATCTGAATAGACATTTTCGCAAAAAGGAGATGCAGGCGGCCAACAGGCACGCGAAAAGATGCTAACATCAGGAAGTATGAGGGAAATGCAAATCATAACGTCAGTGAGACATCACCTCACACCTGTCAGAATGGCTATCATCAAAAAGAATACATATGACAAGCGCCAGCAAGGGTGTGGAGAAAAGGGAACCCTCGTGTGTTTTCATGGAAACGTAAATCGGTGCAGACATGATAGAGAACAGCGTGGAGGTTCCTCAAAACATGAAACTGCCTGACGCAGTGATCCCACCCCCGGGAATTTATCTGAAGAAGATGGAAACACTAAAGAGGTATCTGCACCTCCGTGTCCATCACAGCACTGTTTACAACAGCCAAGATATGGAGCCAACCTAAGTGCCCATCCACAGACGAGCGATGAAGACGCGGCAGGTGTGCACAGCAGGCCAGCACTGAGCCATGAAAGAATGGAGTCTCGCCATCAGTGACAGTATGGATGGGCCTGAGGGCATTACTGGAGAAGGCAGGGGCATCCCCTCCAGTGCTCTCGCCTGGAGAATCCCAGGGACGGGGGAGCCTGGGGGGCTGCAGTCCATGGGGTCGCACAGAGTCGGACACGACTGAGCGACTTCACTTTCACTTCTCACTTTCCTGCATTGGAGAAGGCAATGGCAACCCACTCCAGTGTTCTTGCCTGGAGAATCCCAGGGATGGCGGAGCCGAATGGGCTGCCGTCTGTGGGGTCGCACAGAGTCGGACACGACTGAAGCGACTCAGCAGCAGCAGCAGAGGGTATTATGCTTCGTGAGGTTAAGTCAGACAGAGGAGAGACAAATACTGCAAGATTTCATTAAATGTGGAATCTAAAAAACAAAACAAGTGAACAAACATAACATAACAGAAACAGTTATAGACGCAGAAAACGGGCAGCTTCCAGAGGGAAGAGGGGTGAGGAGAGGAGAGAGAAAGCAAGGCAACTGGGAGGGACAAGTTTCAGCAGAAGTTTTGTGTTAGAAGGACTGATGCTGAAGCTAAAGCTCCGATACTTTGGCCACCTGATGTGAAAAGTCAACTCATTGGAAAGGACCCTGATGCTGGGAAAGATTGGGGGCGACAGAGGATGAGATGGCTGGATGGCATCACCGACTCGACGGACATGAGTTTGAGAAAGCTCCAGGAGATCTGTCTCTTATACACATCTCAGTATCTAGACTCGTCCTGGTGACCCTTTTGAAATGTCAGATCACCATGTTGTGTGATGGGAACTGAAATAGTGTTGTAGGTCAGTTGTACTTCAGAAACAGACAGAGGGGGGCTTCCCTAGTGATGCCCAGGCAGGGGGCTCAGGGTTGATCCCCGGTCCGGGGGCCGGAGCTCACCTGCAACAAAGGGTTCACATGCCGCCACTGAGGACCCAGCACGGCCACTAAGTGCATTAAAAGAAGGGCTCCCAGGGCATGTGCTTCAAAACAACAACACTCAGGGAAAAGACACCAGACTTGCGTTATCAGAGACAGGGATGGCAGAGGGGGGCTGGAGGAAGGTGCTCACAGGATACAAGCTTCTCATCGTAAGACAAAGAAGCAACAAGGCTGTGGTGTACAGCATGATAAATAAACACTTGTTCAGTCTCTCAGCCGTGTCCAACTCTTTGCGACCCCATGGGCTGCAGCACGCCAGGCTTCCCTGTCCCTCACCATCTCCCGGAATTTGCTCAAACTCATATCCATCGAGTCGGTGATGCCATCCAACCATCTCATCCTCTGTTGGCCCCTTCTCTTCCTGTCCTCAATCCTTCCCAGAATCAGGGCTTTTCCAGTGAGTTGACTCTTTGCATCAGGTGGCCAAGTATTGGAGCTTCAGCTTCAGCATGAGTCCTTCCAATGAATATTCAGGGTTGATTTCCTTTAGGATGGACTGGATTGATTTCCCTGCAGTCCGAGGGACTCTCAAGAGTCTTCTCCAGCACCACAGCTCAAAGGCATCAATTCTATGGCGCTCAGTCTTCCTTATGGTCGAACTCTCACATCCGAACATGACCACTGGAAAAGCCACAGCTTAGGGACCTTTGTCATCAAAGTGATGTCTCTACTTTTTAATATGCTGTCTAGGTTGGTCATAACTTTTCTTCCAATGAGCAAGCATCTTTTAATTTTGTGGCTGCAGTCACCATCTGCAGTGATCTTGGCACACAAGAAAATAAAGTCTGTCACTGTTTCCACTTTTCCCCATCTATTTGCCATGAAGTGATGGGACCAGATGCCATGATCTGAGATTTTGGCCAACTTTTTCACTCTCCTCTTTCACTTCCATCAAGAGACTCTTTAAAAGGATGCTCACTAAACCGACTGTGATGGCCATTTCGTGACGTATGGGAGTCACATCCTCGTGCGGTACCCCTAAACGTGACACGTGTCAATCACATCTCGTGATACGAGCTTCATGTCCATTGCGGCAATAAAGCTGATCACGGAGCAGCAGTGTGGGAGGTCCGATGTCTCCACGTCCTCCCCACCCCGAGCTGCCGTCTGGCTTCCTGATTCTAGCTGTCCCGAGGGGTGTGAAGTGCTGTCTCGCTTGGACTTGCGTCTCCCTGGTGACCGACGCAGTGGAGCGCCCTCTGTCTGCTGCTGCCTGCCTGTGAGTCTTCTTTGCTCCCGTCATCTGTCCGCATGTGAGTGGAGGTGCTGAGGCGCTCTCGAGACTGACCACATCTGCTCTCTCACAGTCACGTAAACAAACACACGGTCTACACGGAGCCTTCCTCTAGGAAACAAGGGTCCGCTCTGCGGCAGCCACGCGACCCCCCCAAAGCTGCGGGTGGGTGTGGATGGGCAGCGTGGCAGTTCCATCAGGATTAGGATCCACCTTGCTCTACAGAGGGGCTTCCCGGCGGTTTAGATGGTAAAGAATCTGCCTGCAATGCAGGAGACGTGGGTTCGATCCCTGGATTGGGAAGACCCCCTGGAGAAGGAAACAGCTACCCACTCCAGTACTCTGGACTGGAGAATTCCATGGACAGAGGGACCAGGGGCAGGGCGTGGCTACAGCTCACGGGGCCACAAAGAGCCGAACACAACTGACAGTGAAGAATCCGCCCGCAGTGCAGGAGACCCGTTCCACCCCTGGGAAGACGTCCTGGAGAAGGGCGCGGCTGCCCACTCCGGTATTCTTGCCTGGAGAGTTCCATGGACAGAGGAGCCTGGGTGATAGTTCACGGGGTCGTGAAGAGACAGACACAAGTGAGTGACCAACGCTTTGAGAAGAGGGGCCTTAGCAGATGGAAGGTCGGGCAGGGCCTTGGAATGAGGCCATCCGGGATGACCGAATGGCCCCACCGGCTCTGACAAGTGTCCTTCCAAGGGGAGGGGCGCACGGCGAGGAGAGGCATGCGGGAGAGAGGCGGAGACGGCAGTGAGGCGTCTGCAGGCCCTGGGGCAGCTGCAGCCCCCAGAACCCGGCGGAGACAAGAGCCAGGCTCCCTCTCACAGCCTGCAGGAGGGGCCAGCCCTCCCGACACCTCACTTCCAGACTCGGGCCTCCCAAACCACGGAAGGCTGCGTTCCTGCTATTCCCAGCCACCTACTTTGTGGGCACAGCAGCCATGGGACGGGAAAGCAGCGTCCCCACGCCCACCCTGACCACCCAGACGCACCTCGGCACAGGCAGGGAAGAGGGGTCCCCGCGAGCCCGGGGGCCCTGTGAGCCCTGCTTCTCTCTGCAGTCTGTCCACTCAGAACTCCCCAAGCGCCGCTCGCCCGGGCCCTGCTGGATGCGCCGAGGCGTCCTGGGTCCCGCAGAGCCGCCGGGCTGCAGGCGGGGTCACGTGCCCTGGGTCACGCCTGGGGCGGTGCGTTTCCCCACGTGCCCCCCCGCCCCCGGTGCCTCAGAGAACAGACACCGCCCAGGTCCTGGACCCTTCCCACAAGCCTTCCGTCTCTGCAGGGGACGCACCCGCAGGACGGAGGCGGCCTGGGCCCAGGGCTGCGGCTGAGCCACAGGGAGGCAGGAGGGCCTGCTCAGAGCCCCCCAGTGATCCCGCTGTCTGCTCAGGGTGGCGAGGTGTCCCTTGGCGGCTGTCCCTGCTCCCTCCCGGCCTGCAGCTCTGAGGGCATCCCTCTGACGGCCTGTGCCCCTGCAAGACTGGAATCTGTCCCTCCGACCTTTCTGGGCGGCACACAGAGCTCCAGGTGCTTCCACGGGAGGGCACGGGGCCCGCTCTCCACCGAAGCGGGCACAGGGGTCTTGCTGAGGACACGGGAAAGCCTTCACGACACAGATTCTGGGTCTGGCTCTTCTTGGTCAGACCTCTGAGGTTTTGGATCCCACTTCCTACAGGGAAGCAGGGCAGGGGGGCGACTTGGAGCTGGAGAGCCGGGGAGGTTGGATCTAGGGTGCTGGGGGGATGGGCAGAGGGAGGCCGGCTCGGGCCTCGGGCCGCTCGAGGGCTCCCGGGCAGAGTCTCCCTCTGTATTGTGCTTGCTGCTCGGTTTAGCAACTAATGCAAACAAAACTTAGAGGCACGTGACTCACAGGCTGCTCGTCACTAGAGGCACGGATCACAGACAACAAGCTGTCCCCGTGCGTTAAAAATAGCCGTCCTGACAGAGCACCTGCTCTCACCATCATGCCGCTTCACGAGAGGGTGCGAATCGTCTGCGGCGCAGTCCAGCAGGGGCCTCTGCGTGGCTTTCATGCATTTTTACAGGATGTTCTAACATATGGCAGAAGAGAAGCAACTGGAAGTCTGCTCAGAAAAACCCAAAAAACAAGGATGGGGTCGGTGGGGAAATAGTTCAGATGCAGCTTCTCAAGTCAAGGTAAAACCACACACACTCCCACACACAGACACACACAGACACACACACTGCCCCCATATACATACACACACACATATAAACACACACACACACACACACCGCTCCCTACACACACAGAGACACACACTGCCTCCACACACATACACACACACATAAACACACACAGATACACACTGCCGCCTACACAGACACACACAGAGACACACACAGACATACACACATATAAACACACACACATGCACACACTGCCCCCTACACACATACACACACTGCCCCCCCACAGAGACACACATATACATACACACACACACACACACACACACACATATAAACACACACACATACACACACTGCCCCCTACACACACACAGACACACTGCACCCCCCACATACACATAGACACACACACACACACTGCCCCCCCCAGAGACACAAACATACATACACACCCACACACACACATATAAACACACACATATGCACACACACTGCCCCCTACACACAGACGCACTGCACCCCCCACATACACACACACATACACACATTGCCCCCCCCAGAGACACACACATACATACATACCCACAAATATACACACACTGCCCCCGCACATACACACACACTGCCCCACGCACACAGAGACACACACACACATCACACACACACACACAATACACTCCCTTCAGCAACAGTGGACAATTAAAGCTCTTCACATGAACCCCCAACAGTGGCAAAAGCTGAGCAGCCCTGGGCTCCTGCCCTGCACCCTCCCGCGTGCCCACCCCACCTCCCCCGAGGGGACCAGACTCGCCCAGCCCTGGCGGGGCAGACCCTAAGTGCTAGGCCATCTGAAAGGCAGGCAGGGCAGAGCCTCTGGGACAGGACGCCAGCCCACGTCCACCTGAGGGCTCGGGTGAGAAGGCGGCAAAGTTGGGGCCATCCGGGGTGGGACGGGGAGGAGTCCCTTCGTCCTTGGATGCCTGCAGCGCGCCTCCCCCAGGACACAGACTCAGCGTCACAAGGCGGCCCGTCTTCTTCCCCTGAGCTGGTTACATCCTCCCTGTAAATGCTGCCCTTGGGGGTCCTGTGTTTAGCACCCAGTCAGGGCCCACCCACGCGGGTGTGTCGGTAGAGAGAGGGATGGTCTGGGCTGCTACAATGCCTGGGGACGCCCCAGAATGGAGAGTCCAGAAATACCCCCACACAGACATGGCCGATTGATTTTTGACAAGAGCACCAAAGAAACGCGATGGAGAAAGAAGCATCTTGTCAACAAGTAGTGCGGGAGCAACTGGACAGCCACGCGCAGAGCAACGGCCCCCAGACCTTACTCATCACTCGCAGACCCATCGGCCCCAAAGAGGAAATCCGTGACCGTGGGTTTGGCAACGCTTTATTAAATAGCTCACAGAGAGCGTGACCTATAAAACAAACACACACCCTGGGTTTCCCCACCATTCCAAGGTTCACTCTTCAAAAGATCCTGTTAAGAAAATGAAAAGTCTAGCCACGGACTTGGAGACGGTATTTGTCAAACACGTAGATTTTGGAGGAAACGGAAAGAGCTCTCACACTGCAGTCTGAAGACAACTGGATTTTAAAGTGAGCAAAAGATTTGGACGCTTAACTAAAGAAGACCTACCCCAAAAAACACTCAACACGTGGTCATAGGGAAAGAACAAATTCAGGCCGCAGTGACCTAGCACCTCACAGCGGCCGGGATGGCTGAAGTCCAGAAGGTCACCACCCAAGCGCTGGCAGTGGTGCCGAGCAGCTAGAACCTCACGCGGCTGGTGGGGGTGCAAAGTGGTCCAACCTTTGGAAGACAGAGTGGCAGGTTCTCAAAGAGTTAAATATTCGCTGACCAGACGAACCAGCCATTCTATGCCCAGCTGCCCCAAGAGACGTGAAGGCTCCCGTCCACACAAAGCCTTGTGCACATACGTTCAGGACGGCTTCATCTGTAACAGCCAGAGGTGGAAGCAACCCACACATCCACTGCGTGAGACAGACAAACAGGCGGCGGTCCGTCCACACGGTGAACACGCCCGCGAGTGACACGCTCTGCCGCAGGGGTGAGTCTTACGGTATCGAGGCTGACTTGAAGCCAGCCCCAGACAGACTGGAGTATATGCAATCCCATTGGTGCACAATTCTGGAAAATGCAAGCCTGGCACCTGCAGTCCATGGAGTCGCGAAGAGTCAGACATGACTGAGCGAATGAACAACATACCTGATGACGGAATCAGATCAGTGGGTGCCTGATCAGAGGGCACAGTGGGACGGACAGAGGGCACAGTGGGACGGACAGAGGGCAGTCACAGGGGGCTGGGCCCAGCCTAGGGTCAGTGAGAAGGCCCAGGGGCAGAGTCGGCGAGAACCTGAGAGGCTCAGGGATGGGACAGGACGCTGCTGTTAAAGCCACGCCACTCATCATGCCCGTGCTCCCTCCACCCTTTGAAGGTCCTCAGAAACCCGAAAGCAGGACGACCGGAGAGCCCAGCGGTTCCGCTCCTGGGTATGTATCCAAAGACACGAAGACACTAACCAGAAAAAATACATGGCCCCAGTGTTCACTCCAGCAGTATTCACAGCAGCCGAGATGGCATCACTTAAGTGTCCGTCGACAGAGGAACGGATAAAGAGGATGTGGTCTGGATATACAAAGGAACATTACTTAGCCACACAAAAAAATGAAGTCTTGCCATTTGCGACAACATGGATGAACCTGGAGGGTTATGCTAAGTAGACAAGTCAGACAAAGACAAAATACTTCTCACTTAAACGCGCAACACTACGTACAATAAACATCACTTGCATATGGAAACTAAAAACAAAGCAGGTATTACAGCAAAACGAGAAGCGGGCTCACAGACACCGAGGACAGTCTGGCGGTCACCAGCGGGGAGGGCGATCGCAGGGGCGGCGGTGCAAACGGTCACGCATGAAACACGCTGTGAGGATGCACTGTGCGGAGAACACAGCAATGCTCTGCGATGACAAAGCGGAGCGCGACCTTTAGAGCTCGGGAGCCCTGCTCCGCGCACCTGCAACTTACACCACACCAGGCATCAAGCAGACTCCAGTTAAAAAGAGGAAGCGAGGACAGAGGAAGGCCCAGGGCCCGGGACCTCCTCTCCCACCCTCCCGGCGCCGCGGCCCAAGCCAGCCCGAGGGGCTGTCTTCCACGTGGCCACTCTCAGCCACCCTCCTGCCATCACTCAGCCGACACCACTGCCCCCCACCCCCACGTGCAGCCCCGGCCCGCTCCCCTCGCCTGGCTGTCCCGCACACGCCACCTAGCACACGCCGCCTTGCACGCCCTGCGAGGCCAAGCCTCCAGGCCTCTGCTCTCATGGCCCAGACCCCAGGGCTGTGCCCAAAGGCCCCAGGCCTCCCTGGGTCCCGGAGGGCCAGAGGTGAGAAGGAGGAGTGGACGGGTGCCCCGGGAGGCAGGCGTGAGCTGGCTGGCCTAGCACTGCCCGGTGACCGAGCCTGAGAAGTAGATCTCAGGAAGGCCGGCGTGGCCTCTGGCTGGCATTGCACGCCGCCCCCCGCCCCACAAAGGCAGGAGCAGGCACTCGGGGCGGCACTGGCTCTGGTGACCATGGGAGGGGTGCGCGCTGGGCAGCGGAGCCCATGCCCATCTGGGTCAGGAGGTTGCATACCCCCAAACCCACCCTACTGGAGCTTCTTCCTGAGGCTGGCCAGCCTGGCCGCCCGGGCCCAGCACCTACCCAGCGTCCAAGGCCCCCAGGCCTCTCGGAGCGCCCCCGGCAGCCCGGGCCCCTGCAACAGAGGCGGGGCAGAGCCGCACCAGGGCAACGGAAGACCCTCACTCGGGGCCGACCCTCGGGGCTTCCCGGTCAGCGCCTCCCCCAGACAAGCCCCCCAACAGAGACCGGAGGCCCTGGATGGGTGGCTGATGGGCAGCATCTCCAATTACCAAAAGTTGAACTAGAAAATTCCAGCAACTCAGGCTCCAGCCTTCTAAGGAATGACACGCTTTGACAGACTGTGCGTGCTCCGTCGTGTCCGACTCTGTGACCCCACGGACTGCAGCCCACCAGGCTCCTCTGCCCCATGGTGGCTGTCCCATGGGAGGGAGAGGAGCCCCAAGGGATTCTCCAGGCAAGAACACTGAAGTGGGTTGCCATGTCCTTCTGCAGGGGATCTTCCCGACCCAGGGATTGAACCTAGGTCTTCAGCATTGCAAATGCAAGCGGGTTCGTCACCACTTGGCCACCAGGGAAGCCCTGGACAGTGTATTAAACACAAAACACTTTTAAATATTATTTTTGATTGTAAAAAGTACAGATGTTCTGAGAAATATAAAGAGGAAAACAAATATCTCCAAGACTGAACATAATTCTTAATCACCCCAGACCCCAAGCAGAACTTCTCAAACCCACACAGTGGTAAATGCAAAATGCATATATTAATAGCTCGGCAGAAATTCACGTTCCCCAGAGAACCCCTCGAAAACACTGATGTATTCGATTCATCCGAAACAATGGCAGCGACCCTAACGAGGCTGCGACAGGCCACCCTGCCCACGGGCCACCCAGAGCAGCTTCTGTTGCTCTGCAGCCACTCAGTCACGGCTGACTCTGTGACCCCATGCAGCAGGCCCGGCTTCCCTGTCCTCTACTATCTGCCGGAGCTTGACCGCCCCCGGGTCTTGCACGTGCTCAGGAGCCCCACCTGTCCTCTGCGCTTCCCCAGGACTGACTCCAACACGGCCTCTGCGCAGTGACCGTGAGGTCTGAGGAGGCTGGGCACGTGGCAGAAAGCTCCCGCGGCCCTCCTCACCCCAGCCCCAGCCCTTTCTCCGTCCTGCCTCCTGGAACCAGGTGGACAGCTAGCTGCCTTTAGAGTCGCAGTCTCTAGATCCCCAGGAACGCCGTGGATCCTGATTACTCGACACACAGAACCAAGTCAGACAGTGGGGTCCATCTATCCCTGCCCACCCCAGCCTGGACCCCAGAGGCAGGAAGCCAGCAGCCGGGCAAGGGGCTCCGAGTGGAGGGCTCTCCCTCCAGGGGCAGGTCTGCGCTGGTGACCCGTGGGCTCCAGGATGTCCTGGTGAGCCGCTGAGAAGGGGTCCACGGGGCGGACAGCCACCCCAGAGCCCACAGGCCCTGCCTGACCAGCTGGCTTGGCAAGCTCTGGATCACGTTGGGGGTGCTACTGGGCCGTCCCACAAGGACAAGGGGCTGGATGAGGGCTGGTCACACGGGCAGAGGGCATCTTAGGATGGCTGGACCCGGAGAAGCACAGCCCTGCTGCAGACACATGGATCCATATTTGTGCAGAGAGCAAGCAGCTGTGCAGGGTCGCAGGGGTGGGGAACCTCCAGGGAGAGGGAGGACCCTCGAAAGTCAAAGAACAGCCACAAGGGACCCGTTTCCTCACGACCGAAACAAGACGATCTCAGAGCCTCAGGTCCTGCCAGACCAGGGGGAGCCGGGGGCACGTGCCCCCATCAGACCTGGGGGAGCCGGGGGCACGTGCCCCCATCCCAGCGCCTCAAGCTCGGAGATCTCTCCTCTTGAGAGATTCGGGAAAACCGAGTCTGCAGCTCCAGTCCGAAGCTGCGGTTTACGGGAGGACGGCGCAGTGGCTGGCAGTGCAGCTGCCGACATTTAGCGACAAGATGAGCCTGCGCGCAGCCCCGAGCCCGCTGCTCCGGTCAGAAGGTGGACCGGCCGCTGCAGAGGACGCGGCTCCTCTGCCTCCTGAACTCACGTTTCCACCCCCCACCCCACCCCCGCCTCGCGGGATGTGTCCTGTGGGGACGTATTTCTGTGCTTCAGTCTTTTACTGATCGCCTGTCAATATGTTCATATTTGACATCAGTTGTTTGACATGAGTTGGACTGAAAACTTCTTACAGAATTCCCTGATGCAAGGCGCTGAGTGTTAAAAGCTTCTTCCAGGTTAAATCCTTGCTGTGCTAAGTTTCAGCATACAAGTGAGCAAAGCAACAGAAACGTGGAACAAAAGCCTGGTGCCGAGTGTTTCACAGTAAACTTCTATGAGAAACACATTTCTGTTTTTAAATTTTTAATTGGTGGATAATTGCATTTCAAATTTGTGTTAGAAGAACTGATGCTGAAGCTAAAGCTCCGATACTTTGGCCACCTGATGTGAAAAGTCAACTCATTGGAAAGGACCCTGATGCTGGGAAAGATTGGGGGCGACAGAGGATGAGATGGCTGGATGGCATCACCGACTCGACGGACATGAGTTTGAGAAAGCTCCAGGAGATGGTGAAGGACGGGGAAGTCTGGGGTGCTACGCTCCACGGAATCGCAGGGAGTCGGACACGACTTTGGAACAGCAGTCTGCCCTACATCAACACGACTCAGCCATAGGTACACGCACGTCCCCTCCCTGCTGAACCTCCCTCCCCGCCCCCCCCATCACCACAGAGCACCGGGCTGCGCTCCGTGCGTCATAAAGCAGGTTCCCGCTGGCTGTCCATCTCACACCTGGAGACGTGTGTGTCGCCGCCAGCCCAGCCCCTGCCTCCCCCACTGTGTCCACAACTCCATTCTCTGTGTGTCTCCACGGTTACCCTGCACACAGGCTCATCAGCACCGTCTTTCTAGATTCTGTAAATACGGAGACACGCATTTCTCAACCGGACGGACGCAGCTGGGAGTTTCCGGCCCATTCATGTTTACGCGGGGACGTTGCTCATTGCCACATAGACTGGCTTCAGTCGTCAGGTGGTTTGGGTCCCATCCTCAGAGCTGAGTCAGCACAGGGGGCAGGGAAGGAGAGGGACGTCTCTGTGCCGTGAAACACTGACTCAGGGGCTGAGAATCACTTTACGATCAAAATCCTCTTGGCTGCATGTCAGCAGCAGCTCAGTTACGCCTCCTTCAGTTTGCTGAGGGCTTTCCTGATAGCTCAGCTGGTAAAGAATCCGCCTGCAATGCAGGAGACCCCGGATCAGTTCCAGGGGTCGGCAAGATCCCCTGGAGAAGGGAAAGGCTACCCACTCCAGTATTCTCGGGCTTCCCTGATAGCTCAGCTGGTAAAGAATCCACCTGCAATGCAGGAGACCCCGGATCAGTTCCAGGGGTTGGGAAGATCCCCTGGAGAAGGGAAAGGCTCCCCACTCCAGTATCCTGGCCTGGAGAATTCCATGGATGGTATAGTCCATAGGGTCACAAAGAGTCAGACACGACTGAGCAACTTTAGTTTTGCTGCAGCCAAAGACCTGGAGCGGAACTGGCTTGAAGGACACGGTGCCCGTGGTAGGAATGCCCCAAACTCTGGCTGCCAGGGAAGCAGAACCCGAGGTCTCCGGGAGGACACGGTCCTGGTCACCCACCCCCCTCCAGGAGGTAGGTGTCCATCCTGACACCCAGGAAGGGCCGGGACCTGCCGATAACAAGTCACCTTCATACGCACGAGCCTTCCGACCACACAGAGTCCAGGGAGAGGCTCCGGCCCAGCTCCGGGCGGCTGGGCCCCGGACATCCTGTCTCTAAGGCACCCGGACAGGCCTCTCCATGCGCGTGGAGCGCACACAGGCGTCGTCACGCTCGGCCTCTGCAGCACCTCCCCCGCACAGGCGACAGGTAGCCCCCCACTGACCCTCTCGACATCCGAGTTCAGAACCTCGCACCAGAGACCAGCTGGGTCCGCCCCCCGCTGCGTCGGAGGAGGAACCCCGGGCTGCAGGCTTCGCTCAGGCAGGGTGGCTCGTGGATGGGCCCTTCTGCAGGTCCTCAGAGAGACCCTGAGGGGCCCAGGCTGCCCTGCTGGTGGAGGGAACTTTCTGGAAGGAAACCCTTTAATCAGGGAAGATGAAGCCGGCTTTGTAGAAAAGCACGTTTGTGAGCTCCTGGACCTTATAGATGGAGCGTGATCCAGAAAGTGTCCCCCAAGAGCGTGGGCAGACGCTGGCGCCACTCAGGCTGACCACAGGTGGGGCCTGGGGCCACCACGACCTTGGCCAAAGCAGCGTGAGGTCAGGGGTGGGGTCACGTGAACAGGGCTGGGGGCCCGGAGCTCACCGCTCGAGGTCAGCAGGGCGGCGGGTACACGAGGAAAGAGCCCAAGCAGGGAGGCCACAGAGGGTGGGTGGAGAGGCCAGTTCAGGATGTGTGAACAAACAGATGTGTGAATCAGCTCCAGAAGAACAGCTTGAACTCAACAAAGGCAGAGGAGACGAGACGCCGCCTCCCTGCTCACCTGGAGACCCCTGCCCGTCTCCACCCAGTGGGCGCCAAGGGCCAACAGCAGGGGGAGCAAGCCTGCCTTCCTCTCTCCTCCTCCCTTTGGATTGGAATGCAGATGCGATGGCTGGCCCTCAGCAGTCATTATGGTTAAACACACACAACAAAATTTACCATCTTAACCATTTTAAGGGGAGAGTTTCCCATAAAACGGAAGTTCGGTTCAACTCAGTCACTCAGTCGTGTCCAGCTCTTTGCGACCCCTTGGACTGCAGCACACCGGGCTTCCCTGTCCATCACCAACTCCCGGAGCTTGCTCAAATTCATGTCCATCGAGTCAGTAATGTCATCCATCTCATCCCCTGTCGTCCCCTTCTCCTCCTGCCTCCAATCTTTCCCAGCCTCAGGATCTTTTCCAATGAGTCAGCTCTTCCCATCAGGTGGCCAAAGTAGTGGAGCTTCAGCTTCACCATCAGTCCTTCCAATGAATATTCAGGACTGATTTCCTTTAGGAGGGACTGGTTGGATTTCCTTGCAGTGCAAGGGACTCTCAAGAGTCTTCTCCAACACCACAGTTTGAAAGCATCAATTCTTCGGTGCTCAGCTTTCTTTATGGTCCAACTTTCACATCCATACATGACCACTGGAAAAGCCGTAGCTTTGACTGCTGCTGCTAAGTCACTTCAGTCTAGACGGACCTTTAAACTCTATACCTATTAAACAGTAAGTAACTCCCCACTACCCCCTCCACTCAGCCCCCTGCAACCACCATTTGACTTCCTGTCTCTATGAATTTAAATTCCTCACGTAAGTGGAATCCTACAGTATCTGCCTTTCTGTGCCTGGCGGATTTCACTCAGCCTAACACCTTCAGGGTTCATCCCCATTGTTGCAGGTGTCAGAACTCCCGTCCTTTTTAAGGTTGAACAATGTTCCATTGTGTGGGTGGGTCACATTTGGCTTATTCTCTCACCCATCAGTAGACACTTATGTGGGTTGTTTCCATATCTTAGCTGTCATGAACAATGCTGCTATCAACCTGGATCTACAAATATTTAAGACCTTGCTTTCTTTAAGAGAGATGCCAGAATTCAAACTGCTGGATCACACAGTAGCTCTGGTTTTAGTTTCTTAAGGAAACTCCATACTGTTTCCACAGTGGCGTCCCCATTTTACACTCCTGCCCATAGGGCACAGATTCCTGCTTCTCTGCGTCCTCGCCAGCACTTGCTGTTTCCTGGATTTGGGTGGCTGCCGTCCCCACGGGTGGGAGCTTTTGCTCATCACTAAAGCCAGCGATTCGCTGCTCCATCATTACCGACACGCGCTCCCTGTCACCCGCCTGTTCACTCGATGGTCGTCTTCTCCACGAGAAACGCTTGCGTAGCTCTCATGGTGCTGAATCGCACTTCTGCAGCCTGCCCCGCCTCCGGCCCGTCCCCCCACACCCTCCTCCAGGGCAGAGGCACGTGTCCACACCCCTGCATCTTTACGGCTTCCTTCCGTGAGGCTTCCCTCGTAGCTCAGTTGGTAAAGAATCTGCCTACAGTGCAGGAGACCCAGGGTCGAGTCCCGGGTCAGGAAGATCCCCTGGAGAAGGAAATGGAACCCCCTCCAGGACTGTTGCCTGGAGAATCCCATGGAGGGAGGAGTCTGGCGGGCTGCAGCCCACAGGGTCGCAAGAGCCAGACAGACTTGGCGACAAAACCACCGCCACCACACCCCTGCGTCTTTACGGCTTCTTCTCATAAATTCCTAACCTCCTTTAAGGAGCTGGCAGGGACCGCTCCGCTCCCACCCTCCCCAGCACCCCCAGAGTCCAGGCTCGTCTGAACAGAAATTGTGGGGACCAGGGGCTGGAGGGGGCCTCAGAGTCCCCGACCAGACACGGCGCAGCGGGGGCCACCAGAGTCCCCTGAGGCCCGAGACCCAGAGCAGGGGCGCTGGACAGCTACCGGCGCCCAGGCAGAGGAAGGGCCTAGCGCGGAGGGAGGCGCAGCGTCTGGAGGCCCTTGCGGCTGGGGTGGGGGAGGGTGTGGGCAGCCGGAAGGGCCTCACCTCCCCGAACCCTCCCCACGGCCCTGGGCCCCACTTTGGCATATTCTCCACTCCCCCACCCCCGGGCTGCTCCCCTTTCTTCCCTGAGAGTCTTCCTGGGTTCGCCTCCTCCCCGACCTGCCCCTTAGCCTCGCTTCTGCCCCCCCTCCCGTCCCCTGTGGCCCCCTCCTCCTTCTGCCCCTGAGTCCTTCCCCCTCCCTCTCCTCCTCTTCTGGGTCCACCCCTCCTGGGATGAGCCCTCCACTGGACCCCCCTCTGCCTGCCTCTTGCATCCTCCCCAGACCCCACCCTGGGGAGGGGTCTGCTAGGATCCTGGGAGCATCCATCCAGGCCTTGGTCAGGATAGGCCAGCCATCCTCAGAGAACCCCTCATAGCAAAGCACCGGGGCCGGGATCCCTCTCTCGTGTAGGGGGAGGCGGGACCCTTTCTTGTGGGGGGGAGGGGGGTGCCCAGGCCCCAGCTGACAGCTCTCACGGCTGCTGTAATGAGAACGGCTGTGAGAGTCCAGCACGTGCCGTCATGTCGGGGTCACTGGCTCCCCCCTCACAGTGGCCTCCCCTACCCAGGAACGGAGCTGGGGTGTTGGCATCAGCAGAAGTCCTCAGGAGAGAGGCCCCTCGGACCTCCTCCGCCTGGACACAGCTCGCTGACTTCTGTGAGCACAGCCAGGATGGGACCCGACAAAGCCATGGTGCCCACCTGCCCGGGGCTCTGTCAACGCCGCAGGGCCCTGTACAGGCCTCCTGATTTATCTGATAGCGCCGTTCCCGGAAACTCTCTCCAAAGCCTGAGCATAAATTTAAGACATCCAGACACATAAAAACTGGCAATTACGACCACACTAAACATGGATCCTATCAGGAAAGGCAAATTAAAAGCTTTCATAATGCTCATTTCCCAGCTAGCTTCTCAAGGTCAACTCCTAATGACGATGACCCCAAGCACAGTCGCCCCACGGAAGTCAATCTTAGAGGCTTAGAAGGAGCCCAGGGCGGTCAACCAGTGGAGCAGCTCCGCGTGTGCCTGGAACCTCCTTCCCAAACCCCATGCAGTCCCGCGGGGGTGACAGCCCAGAGCCTCCTGGCCAGGGGTCTCCCTAGGGCAGACCCTCCGCACCCTGGCAGATAAGAGTTTACTGAAAGTGAGAGTTGTTCAGTCGTGTCCGAATCTTTACGACCCAGTGGACCGGACTATACTTTTCATGGAATTCTCCAGGCCAGAATACTGGAGTGGGTAGCCAGATCTTCCCAACCCAGGGATGGAACCCAGGTCTTCCACATTGCAGGCAAATTCTTTATCTGCTGAGTCACCAGGGAAGCCCAAGAATACTGGAGTGGGTACCCCATCCCTTCTCCAGGGGATCTTCCTGACCCAGGAATCGAATGAGGGTCTCCTGCATTGCAGGCAGATCCTTTACCAGCTGAGCTATCAGGGAACAACGACTGAGAGGTAGAAAATAGGCAGAACTCTCCAAAAAGTACAGTAATTTCACATTGTTCTTCCTGATCAGGTGGACCGCATGTGTGATTTGGGAAAGAGGCTATTCACGGCCAGGGTTTAGAGGCAAGCCTTCACAGAGAAGGAGAACAGCAGGACAGCCCCCTGCGGGCTGCCAGGAGGACCGTCGAGCGTCGCGATGACCCTCCATCTTACAAAGTCCCCTAAACGCAACCGAGCTTTACTGCACCCAGGGCAGCCTTTCCCCCGTCTCTCAGTCCCTGACGGGACTCAAAGCAAACACTGTCAAAGGGGCCCTGCCTCCTCACTCCGCAGTCCACCTCACACCCTGTCGTCCCCACCCGGCGCTGAGCCGCGGAAGCGGAGACGACTTTGGCCCGAGCGTACGGAGAACCGCCTGGCGGACATCTCAGCCGGAGGGATTCCAGAAGTGCAGCGAACAATCGCTCCCAAGCCCCCGGGAAAGAAAAAGCGTTATCCCTTTGCAGATGCAGGCAAAACAGACAGGCTTTCCCCCCATCTCCCTCTAAAACAACTACAGTACACGTCCTCTTGCCACCGAAGGCGTCCTCCCGACCCCGGGTGGCAGAGCCCCGGAGGCTGAGGGCAGGCACCAGGACCTCCCAGCCCCGCTGCAGAAACGGGCCTCCAGCGTCTCACGGCCAGAACACGCCCCACAGACCGCTGACCGAACCCTGCTCTGCAACACGCCGGGGCTGCAGTTCTCCAGGAGGCGGCCACGGGCCACGCGGGCCGGAAACGGGCTACTTCTCCCCTCTGCACGGAAGTGAAGTGACCCAGGAGTCACTGTGAGCCGCGCAGGAAGCACCCGCCAGGCAGGGAGCACCCCGCCAGGCCCACAGCCCCACAGAGCTACCTGCGCCCCGGGTGCCGGCGCACACGGCCCCTTCAGCACAGCCTGTGGCTGCCATCTGTTTCCCTGAAATGTAGTTTTGGTCGTTCATAACTCTATAAAAAGGACGTCACGCGTCTGCGGTATTTTGGGACTGGCTGTTGACTTGTCACATCCCGCGTGTTCTGCCCTCCGTGGACGATTCCACCACGGCCCCAGGTGGCAGGGGTCGGCGCCCCGCGGCTGCCCTGACCAATCACAAGCTCAGCGGCGACAACAGCAAGCGCCTTGTCTTCCAGGGAATTCTGGAGGGTGCCATCCTGGCTCAGGGGGCTGAGGGGGCTGAGACCAAGGCCCGGAGGGCTGCTCCCCCTGGAGGGTCTCGGAGAGAGAGTCTCCTTGCCTTTCCGGCTTCTGGACACCCCGCTCTCTCTGACCTGAGGCCCGTTCCTCCATCTCAGAGGCCAGCGGCGCGTGCCTCTCGCCTCCTTCCGTGGGCACGGCTCCTGCGGCCCTCGGTCGGCTTCACCAAGAGGGCCCGCAGTCACCCTGGGCCCATGGGTGCCGCAGGGGTTCCTCACCACTTTAAGGCCGACCAATCGCAGCTCAGCTCCACCCGCAGCCTTCCCTGCACCTGGGCACGTGAGCTGAGATACAGGCTTGGAGCCCAGGATGCGGATGCCTGCGGGGTACAAGACTCTGCCTGCCACGGGCGGCATTTCTGGGTCACCCTCATTCACGCCCTGCAGCCAGGCCGCAGATCTGGGGACCACCCTGCCCGGCCCCTCCGCAGAGGACGCCTTCGTGGCAGCCGAATGGGAGGAGGCGGCTCTCGCTGCGGACGGGCCTTCTGGTCCCAGGACCCTTGGGTGCTGAGCACATCCTCAGCAGGTGGTGGGGCTGCAACGGAGCTCCAGCTGGTGCCCCCGAGGGGCGAGTGTGTCCAGCTCATAGTCCTCACATGGAGGGGCCCGGGGTCTGGACGCTGGCACACAGGGTCTGCAGTCCTGGGGACAGTCACGAGCTGGGTGCACACACTGTGATTACAGGGTCCAGGTCAGAGGTGTTAGGCTCCGGCTCCAACATCAGCACGGTTGCAGTGGAAGAGCCAGAGATCTCTCCGAGGCCAAGGTCAAGGCCAGCCTCCTGACCTCTCTGACCTTTCCATTCAAAACCCAACCTCATCCAGCGGAAAGGGGCCTCTCTTCTCTCCTAGAAGTGGAACAAAGCCATGCGGGTCCAGTGGAGACCCCGGCGTGAAGCCCCTTTTGTCCAAGGGCTGGAAAGACCAGTTTCCAAGGGAATCAATCATCCATATTCTCTGACCAGCCTGGAACGTCCGAGGTCACGCGTGCCCCAGAAAGAGCTGCGGCTCCCACTCGCCGCTTCCTCTGGTCCAGATTTTAACAGTCTAATGAAGGAAGAATCCAGACAGTGCCCCTAACGCTTCATGAGGACTGCTTAATTATCTGGCTTATTTTCCAAGAGCAGGTGACAAGGCGAAAAAACCAAAAGGAAGCCTTTTTCAAGAGCTCAATTGCGGCGCTCAGGCTGAGTGGCGGGACTGGCCGGGAGGCATCCATGCTGAGGCCCAGGGCTCAGCCTCGGTGGCCCCTCGAGCTGGGCCGGACGCCTCCTCGTGGACTTGGGGGCGGGAAGCAAGGTCTTCCTGCGGGTCACCTCCACCCGAGCTGTTCTGGAGCCAAGATCACTGTGAGCACCAGGCCAGACCAGGCGAAGGGGCTGCCCCGGGAGCGAACACACCCACCTCATCGTGCCAGGGGACCGGCAGGGTAGGGGCCCTGGAGGGGAGCCGGGGTTGCTCTGAGCGGGGTCGGGGGGAGGCGAGCTGTGCGCAGCTCCAGCCTGGGCCACGCCCCCATCTGCCACCTGCTGGAGGCCAGCAGGACACGCCCCCTCCATGTTGTAACGACAAGAACACATCTCCAGACACCACCAACCATCCCCCAAGAGTCGAGATCACCCCACTGAGAGCCACGGGTCAGACAGAAAACAGGGCCTCCAGGGAGGTGGACCCGGAAGAGGGAGTTGAGAAGGGAGGGGCCGTCCTGGCAGAGGGCTCGGGGCGCCGGACCCCCTCCCCCGGGGACGCAGCTGCGGGGGCTGCGGGCTCAGAGGGCTCAGGGGCGCCTGACCCCCACCCCCGGGGACGCAGGCTTCACTCTGAGATGGGCGGCAGGGGCTCTGGGCAGAGCGGCCTCGGAACTGTGTGTTTAAACGATGCCTCCGGGGCCTCCCTGGTGGCCCAGTGGCTAAGAGCCTGCCTTGCAGTGCCAGGCACACAGGTCTGACCCCTGGTCCGGGAGGATCACACAAGTCACAGGGCAACTGGGCCCTGAGTGACAGCTCCCGAGGCCCTGGAGCCCACGCTCTGCAACCGGAGGGGCCACAGTGACGAGAAGCCCACTCAGAGAGACGGGGGAAGGCACACGCAGCAAAGACCCTGCACGGCCACAATGATGAGTGACTCTTGAAAGGCGATGCCGGGGAACCCTCTGGTGGTGCAGTGGTTAAGGCCTCACGGTCCGAGTGCAGGGGCCCCAGTTCAGTCTCTGGTCAGGGACCTGGATCCCACGTGCCACAACCACGAGTCCCCAAGCCACAGCCAAGGCCGGGTGCAGCCAAACAAATAATAAAGAAAAGATTCCAGCCGCTGTGTTAAGACCAGCTTGGGGTGGGTGGGGCCACGGGCAGGCGGAGGCCGCAGCCCCTAAGGGACTCCTGCGAGGAACAGGGGGCTGTCCCCCAGAAACACTTTTATTGCTTATTAAATTGCAGCAACATATACAGAGGATCTTCCTCGAACCATTTCTGAGTGCACACGTCAGGGGCACAAAGGGCGCTCACCTTGCTGGGCAGCCGTCACCACCATCCCTTCCCGGCTGTTCGTCTTGTGAAACTGGAGCTCCGTCCCCATCACACAGTGACCCCTGTCCCACCGGGGTCTGGACGCTGGCACACAGGGTCTGCAGTCCTGGGGACAGTCACAAGCTGGGTGCACACACTGTGATTACAGGGTCCAGGTCAGAGGTGTTAGGCTCCGGCTCCAACATCAGCACGGTTGCAGTGGAAGAGCCAGAGATCTCTCCGAGGCCAAGGTCAAGGCCAGCCTCCTGACCTCTCTGACCTTTCCATTCAAAACCCAACCTCATCCAGCGGAAAGGGGCCTCTCTTCTCTCCTAGAAGTGGAACAAAGCCATGCGGGTCCAGTGGAGACCCCGGCGTGAAGCCCCTTTTGTCCAAGGGCTGGAAAGACCAGTTTCCAAGGGAATCAATCATCCATATTCTCTGACCAGCCTGGAACGTCCGAGGTCACGCGTGCCCCAGAAAGAGCTGCGGCTCCCACTCGCCGCTTCCTCTGGTCCAGATTTTAACAGTCTAATGAAGGAAGAATCCAGACAGTGCCCCTAACGCTTCATGAGGACTGCTTAATTATCTGGCTTATTTTCCAAGAGCAGGTGACAAGGCGAAAAAACCAAAAGGAAGCCTTTTTCAAGAGCTCAATTGCGGCGCTCAGGCTGAGTGGCGGGACTGGCCGGGAGGCATCCATGCTGAGGCCCAGGGCTCAGCCTCGGTGGCCCCTCGAGCTGGGCCGGACGCCTCCTCGTGGACTTGGGGGCGGGAAGCAAGGTCTTCCTGCGGGTCACCTCCACCCGAGCTGTTCTGGAGCCAAGATCACTGTGAGCACCAGGCCAGACCAGGCGAAGGGGCTGCCCCGGGAGCGAACACACCCACCTCATCGTGCCAGGGGACCGGCAGGGTAGGGGCCCTGGAGGGGAGCCGGGGTTGCTCTGAGCGGGGTCGGGGGGAGGCGAGCTGTGCGCAGCTCCAGCCTGGGCCACGCCCCCATCTGCCACCTGCTGGAGGCCAGCAGGACACGCCCCCTCCATGTTGTAACGACAAGAACACATCTCCAGACACCACCAACCATCCCCCAAGAGTCGAGATCACCCCACTGAGAGCCACGGGTCAGACAGAAAACAGGGCCTCCAGGGAGGTGGACCCGGAAGAGGGAGTTGAGAAGGGAGGGGCCGTCCTGGCAGAGGGCTCGGGGCGCCGGACCCCCTCCCCCGGGGACGCAGCTGCGGGGGCTGCGGGCTCAGAGGGCTCAGGGGCGCCTGACCCCCACCCCCGGGGACGCAGGCTTCACTCTGAGATGGGCGGCAGGGGCTCTGGGCAGAGCGGCCTCGGAACTGTGTGTTTAAACGATGCCTCCGGGGCCTCCCTGGTGGCCCAGTGGCTAAGAGCCTGCCTTGCAGTGCCAGGCACACAGGTCTGACCCCTGGTCCGGGAGGATCACACAAGTCACAGGGCAACTGGGCCCTGAGTGACAGCTCCCGAGGCCCTGGAGCCCACGCTCTGCAACCGGAGGGGCCACAGTGACGAGAAGCCCACTCAGAGAGACGGGGGAAGGCACACGCAGCAAAGACCCTGCACGGCCACAATGATGAGTGACTCTTGAAAGGCGATGCCGGGGAACCCTCTGGTGGTGCAGTGGTTAAGGCCTCACGGTCCGAGTGCAGGGGCCCCAGTTCAGTCTCTGGTCAGGGACCTGGATCCCACGTGCCACAACCACGAGTCCCCAAGCCACAGCCAAGGCCGGGTGCAGCCAAACAAATAATAAAGAAAAGATTCCAGCCGCTGTGTTAAGACCAGCTTGGGGTGGGTGGGGCCACGGGCAGGCGGAGGCCGCAGCCCCTAAGGGACTCCTGCGAGGAACAGGGGGCTGTCCCCCAGAAACACTTTTATTGCTTATTAAATTGCAGCAACATATACAGAGGATCTTCCTCGAACCATTTCTGAGTGCACACGTCAGGGGCACAAAGGGCGCTCACCTTGCTGGGCAGCCGTCACCACCATCCCTTCCCGGCTGTTCGTCTTGTGAAACTGGAGCTCCGTCCCCATCACACAGTGACCCCTGTCCCCCGCCCTCCCCACCCTGGCAACCACCCTTCTCCTCCACCTCAAGGAGTCTGGCCGCTCTAACCGCCTCTTGTAAGAGGAATCGTACAGGATGTGGCTTTGTGTCAGGCTCGCTTCACCCAACGTAACACAGACGTTCACCCACGCTGTGGCAGGTGCTGGGATTTGCTTCCTGGCTAAGGCTAAGTCGTGCGTGGACCTGCCACACCTGCCGTCCATCCGCCCAGCGACGGCCGCTTGGAATAGCGCTGCTCTAACAGGCTGCAGGGCACGCCCGCCGTCTCCTGGATGCCCACTGTCTGAGCTCGCCAGGACAGGCACCGCCATCTGCCACCTCTGACGATGCCCTAGAAGACTGGGGGAGATCGGGACAGGACAGGGGACACCCCTGGACAGGCCAAGGGGGCAACGATCCAGTCCAAAGGGTGGGGTGAGATCCAGGATACAAGGGGGACGGGAGCCAGTGTGTAAGGGGGTGGGAGCCAGTGTGTAAGGGGGTGAGATCCAGTGTGTAAGGGGGGGGGGGCTAGTGTGTAAGGGGGGGGGGGAGCGTGTGTGGAGGGGGGGGAGAGAGCGAGTGTGGGGGGGGGGGGGAAGGAGGGTGG
>SJYT01061743.1:314707-334464 GCA_006410635.1 Cephalophus harveyi
AGTGTGTAAGGGGGTGGAAGCCAGTGTATAATGGGGGGTTGGATCCAGGGTATAACAGGGGGTGAGATCCAGTGTATAAGGAGGTGAGAACCAGTGTAGAAGGGGGTGAGAGCCAGTGTATAATGGGGTTGGATCCAGGGTATAAGCTGTGGCGGTCAGATCCAGTGTGTAAGGAGGGTGGGATCCAGTGTGTAAGGGGGTGGGATCCAGTGTATAATGAGGGGTTGGATCCAGGGTATAACAGGGGGTGAGATGCAGTGTATAAGGAGGTGAGAGCCAGTGTCTAACGGGGTTGGATCCAGGGTATAAGCTGGGGCCATCGGATCTACTGTGTAAGGGGGTGGGATCCAGGCGGTGGGGGAGGCGGGCTGCCTACAATGCTCCGGGCCCCCACCTCCCTGTTTCCAGGCCTCTCCTTGCATCTGAAGGTGGACTCTGTCTCCCTCCTTGGACCCGGGGTGGCCCCTGACCCGCTGGGGCCGAGGGAACACAGCCAGCACTGCTGCGTGAGTGCCCGGCGGCCTCCCGCACGGGGTCGTCTCTTGGACCCCCGGCCCCATGCAGGGGCTGAACGAGGGAGACCCAAGGAGAGAGGCCGTCCCAGCACAGGGCCGAGGAGTGTGTTCCAGACGAGCTGCCCCCCTTCTGGGGGCGCTGGAGTGGGGTGCGATCGCTCGGCCACTGTACCATCAGCCCCCCGCAGCCACGAGAAGACCATCCAGCCGGCAGCTGGAGGGCAGACGTTTATTTCCCACCGTCTGGAAGTCAGGTGTCCAGGGTTGAGCCACCAGCAGGGCCGGTTCCCGCGGCCTGGCTTTCGGCGCGTGTGCCCCGCCTGCTCCGCGGGGACAGCTCTCCACAGGCAGGCTGGATGGCACCCTCCTCGGACGGCATCTGTCCTTACGGCCTCCGAGAGGCCCACCCCCAATCGCAGTCGTGCTTGGAGCCAGGGCTCGAGAGCTGGGGGGACATTCCTCAGTCCGCGGCACCCCAGGCCGCAGTCCTGTCACTGGAAAGATTTTCTAGAAGCTCCTTCTGCTCCTCTTTGCAAGACCCCACACGCCCCGTGGCAGGCTCCCGGCCTCAAAGCTGTGCATATTTAAATGGCCCTTCTTTCTTACAGAAAGTTGGAACTGCTCTCTAAAGACAGCAAGCAGACCAGCGTTAGTCTGGAGGGGGTGAAGGCGGGGGTGCGGCCGAGTTGGGGGTGCAGGACGGCAGGGGGACCCCTGGTGGGACAGTCACACTGTGTTCATCGTGGGGACCCTTTCACAGGTGTCAGACACCCACTTAAAACACGTGTGTTTACTGTCCACCAATCACACTTCCAAGAAGTCGCTTAAAAGTTGCTGTTTGTATTCGCTGTTTCGGTCTCAGGAACTTACAGACAGATACCTGCACAGGCGGTCGGGCGCGCTTTCGCCCGCTCCTGCCCTGGCAGGGACCCCAGCTGAACCGCAGAGCCCACAGCAACCGGGATGTTGACAGAGGCCGGCTGCCCATCCCAGCTGCTCTCCGTCCACCCACGCACTGCGAGTGTGACGAGGGCTGTGCACACCCATCCCGCATGCGGGTCCAGCCCACAGCCAAGACACGCAACCGCTCCATCGTCCCGCCAGTGTTTCAAGAAATACCAACTGTGGCAAACTGCGCATAACAAAAAATTTACCACCCTAACCCTTTTTAGGAGTACAGGTTATTGGCATGAAATACACTGTGTGTGCCAAGCCAGTTCAGTCGTGTCCGACTCTTTGCGACCCCATGGACCGTAGCCCGCCAGGCTCCTGTGTCCACGGACTCCCAGGCAAGAACACTGGAGTGGGCTGCCATGCCCTCCTCCAGGGGGTCCTCCCGCCCCAGGGATCGCGCCCACGTCTCCTGTGACTCCTGTGTTGGAGGTGGATTCTTTACTGCTGAGGCACCGGGGAAGCCTGCCTCAATAAAGCCCCTTAAAAGTTTTTTGTTTGTTTTTTTAAAGAAAGTTTTAAAGCCTGGACTTAGGGAGCAGGCGCTGACTCTCCTTACGGGTCCTGAGTCACGGCCCCTTTCCAGCCCCACGGGACAGAGGGGACCCCTGCTGGCTCACATCCGCTCTTGGCCACTCAGTACCCCCTTTGCTGAGGTCATCCCCAAGACCCCCTGCTGGTCAGATACGGTCCAGAGAGGCAACCTCCCAGGTCAGGGTGTCTGGAAGGAAGACTCCAGGACGTCACACCTGTGGGGTCACGTGCAGAGGCCCGCAGAGTCCCACACGCTGACCCACTGCTCCACGAAGGCCCTCAGCCTCCAGCCCCTGCAGGGCGGCTTCAGGAAGCCCATCGCCCGGGCTGGACGGCCTTGTCCTGCATGTCCTGCAGGCCCGGGAGCCATGACCGGCTTCAGGGAGCCTCTTGGCGATTCCCGACCTCCTGGGAGATGAAGCCGTCGGGAGACCAAGCTGTCGGGGATCCTGCAGGGCCACAGGGAGGGGCCCCTGCTTTCAGGTCGCTCAGCGCTCCCACCCTCTGACCCAGACAAAACCCCTGACCATTCACCCCAGGCAGCCGGCCTTACCCCCGTGGGAAAGCACCGCACGCAGGGCCTCTGTGGCCCAGGTCACCGCCAAAGTCCCAGGCCAAAGCCAGGACCAGTACCGACCCAAGGAATGCTTGCTGAATCAATCAACGATCGCCTCAGCTACCATTCTGAGACGGTTCGGAGGGGCTCCCTGCTCCCTTCTCCCTCACTCATGTCCAAGCGTTCTCGGGGCAGGGTAGAAGGAAGCGGGCCAGGCCAGTGCCTGCAGACGCAGCACCGGGACGTCCTCCCCAGGAGAGAGCCCCAGGGAGGTGCTCCCGGGCGGCCGCCAGGCAGGCCCTGCAGTGCATGGGGCTCTGCCTCATCACTTAGCATCTGCTCACGCGGGGCCCTCCCCCGCCGAGAAGGCTGCAGCCACTCCACGGAGCTTGCTGGCTTCTCCGGGGGGCACACAGCCCTGAACCACCCCCTCCCCCGCCGCCATGGTTCAGCAACCTTAAGAGCCTTCAAAGGCCTCAGAGACCCACTGGTGGGATGACCTGATTGCACGTCCTTTATCCATGTGAAGGGCCGTGGGGTTAATTCGTTCATCCACGAGAAGGGCCTTGCTGCTGCTGCTGCTAAGTCACTTCAGTCGTGTCCGACTCTGTGACCCCATAGACGGCGGCCCACCAGGCTCCCCCGTCCCTGGGATTCTCCAGGCAGGAACACTGGAGTGGGTTGCCATTTCCTTCTCCAATGCATTAAAGTGAAAAGTGAAAGTGAAGTCGCTCAGTCATGTCCAACCCTCAGCGATCCCATGGACTGCAGCCCACCAGGCTCCTCCATCCATGGGATTTTCCAGGCAGGAGTACTGGAGTGGGGTGCCTTTGCCTTCTCTGGAAAGGCCTTGTCATTAAGTGTGTTTAGATGTTGTTGGTCCATCGCAGAACATTTAGAAACATAGAATGACACAAAATGATCTCCGTTCACCAGGTGATAAAATACTCTCACGTCACTCATCTCTTCACACTTACTTAAACATGGGGGCTTGAGCAGCTGTGACCCCACGGCAACGGGTGTCCCAAACTGCCCTGGAGGAGCGTCCCGGAGGTCACCAGCCACCCCAGGCTTGGCTGGAGGGAGCAAGTCCAGGGCAGCCCGTCGGAGCTGTTCGTTCTGATGGACCGATGCCCAGCTTTGCCCACAGAGCCTGGGTGCTGCCGCGACACGCCAGCGCAGAGGCAGGGGTGGGACGGCCACCTCGGGGAGGCAGGCCAGCACAGCCAGGTGTGTCCCGCCGGGGGGAGCAGGGGCACAGGTCCATGTCCCCCTCCCCACAGTGAATCCTAGCTCTGAACAGAGAGGGACTTTTCACAAGGGGTTTAGGGGGGAACCTCGAGGGGGCAGACGACAGGAGGTGGAGGCGTCAGCTGCCCCCCCCCGCCCCGGGAGCCGCCGCCGTGGGCCGGGCTGCAGGGGCCATGTATGTGCTGGCTGATGTGGCTGGGTGGGCGGCCCCTGGCAGAGCCAAGGGCTCCGCTGAGGCCCAGCGAATGGTCCCTGAAGACGCCTGTTCAGCCCCAAACCACCACCCCTCAGATGCTGCTCGGGTGCTCCTGGTTATGGGGTTGGGGGTGGACGGGGCTGGGGGCAGGAGCTTGGGGACCCCAGAGTCCCCAGGCTGGAGGCTACAGGGATGCCTGGGACCAAAGAGGAGCTTAACCCAGAGCCCTGGGGGAAGCTAGCACAAGCGGGAATTCCCGACGCACAGCGGGGTGCACCAGCCCGGAGCTTGGCCACCTCTCCTGGCCGGTTCTGCGCAATCTCACCGTCGGGGTCCTGTGACTCGCTCAGGCCACCAAACCCAGGTGCGCAGGTAGAGGTGGGTACTCTCAGCGCCGAGGCTCTGAGGAGACTCCTCCCTCTCTCCCCCGAGTCTGGGGCACTCCTGGTGATCTCTAACGTGTGGAAGCATCACCCCTCCCTGCCTCTGTCTTCACATGCCCCCCACCCCTGAGTGGCCCACGCACCCCAATGTCCCCGTCTCACAGGGACTCCACTCCTGCTGATGCAGGGCCCACCCTGAGGACAACATTTTCACCAGATCGTCTGCAAAGACCCTGCCTCCAAATAAGATCCTGGTCACGGGTGCAGGGGTCAGGGCCTGAACTGTCTTGAGGGGGACACAGTCCAACCTGCAGGGGCTGGCCATGCAGATCCCACAATGCCCGGGGGCGCCGGTGCCCCCCAGACGCCGGCAGAGGATTGTAAGCCTGCTCTTAGGACCCAGGCAGGTCTGGGCCTCAGGCCTGGCCCTCCGCGCTGAGGCCTCCAGCCACGGCCCCTGCTCCTGCCCAGGCATCCTCGGTGGCCTTCAGGACCCCCTGCCTGCCCTGCCCATACCGCACTGCCCCGCCCGGCGTGCCCGCAGCCCGGTTCCATCCCTCTGAGGACAGGGAACTGCGTCTGGCTCTCACCGTGCCCCACACACTCACTCTGTGTGGCACTTGAGCTGGTGCAGCACTCTCTTCTGAGGGTGCTGAGTGCCTGCCCCCCCCTCCAGCGCCCCTCACGGCCCCCAATCCCCAGCACCCACTGCCCTCCGCCCCACCGGGCACCCAAGGGAAGGTCCCAGCTTCTGAGAGGGAGCCCGCTCTGGCCGGACCCAGACGCGGAGCAAGGACTCCGGCCCCAGTTCAGGTCAGTTCAGTTCAGTTGCTCAGTCGTGTCGGACTCTGCGACCCCATGGACTGCAGCACGCCAGGCCTCCCTGTCCATCACCAACTCTTGGAGTTTACTCAAACTCACGTCTGTTCAGTCGGTAATGCCATTCAACCATCTCATCCTCTGTTGTCCCCTTCTCCTCCCGCCTTCTATTTGTCCCAGCATCTGGGTCTTTCCATGAGTCAGTTCTTCGCATCAGGTGGCCAAAGGATTGGAACTTCAGCTTCAGCATCAGTCCTTCCAATGAATATTCAGGACTGATTTCCTTTAGGATGGACCGGTTGGATCTCCTTGCAGTCTCCGCCCCTCACCAAAGCCCAAACTATCCTGTGTCCCAGAACCAGTAGAGGCAACAACAGCTCAGGGGCAGCCCCACTCTTAACTCAGCTGCAACCAGCTCCCGAGACCCCCACCAAGCACATGACCACCCCACCCAGGGGACCCCGCGTAACTGTGCCCGGCGTCGGGTGTGCAGCCAGCGTGTGAGAAAGGCCTAGGCACACCAAGGAGCATTGGCACACTCTGTGCGCGTCTGAGGAGGATTCTCGCCACGTGGGCACGGCTCCTGGAGGGCCTCAGGCCGTGTGGGGGGACAGGCCACAGCCCCTCGGAGGACTGGCAGGCCTGCTATCTCAAGGAGTCTGCCCTGGGTGACGGGCACAGGGAGGTGGGGGACGCCGTGGGGACAGCCCGCTCTCCAGGCCTGCCACAGTCCATCCCCAGTCTGGGTGCCTCAGGGCTCACCCAGGCCCTGCCCCTGCCTCCACCCCCCAGCCCCCACCGGTCAAGATCCACACGGGGAAGGGAGCCCAGGAGCTCCTCACAGAGGCAGAGCCAGAGGTGCCTGACCCGCGACTCCGCTCCCGGCACCTGCCCAGGAGAGCGAAAACACACGTCCACACGGACACACGCCAAGGGGCAAACACTGGAGACGGCCCCAAGTCCGCGGAGGGATGTAGGGACTGACGGCGGTGGGCCAGCCGTGTGATGGAGCGTGACCTGTCCTTGCAAAGGGACTCCTCACAAGGGCTACAACACGGATGAAATGCATGTGAAGCAAGTCAGACACGAAAGGCCCCAGGCTGCGGGTCTCCTCTTATACAAACCTCCAGAGCAGGCAAATCCATGAGACAGAGAGCTGCCTGGAGGTTACCAGGGGCTGGGGCAGGGGAGAACCTACGTCAGGGATTCCGGGGAACATTCTGGAGACCAGGGGAGCTGGAGTCTGCACTGACCTGGACACTGTGTGAATGTCACCGCATTCTTTTAGAAAAATGAGACATATTAACAAAAGCCAAAAATCAACAGCAGGCCTCGGCGACAAGCCAGATTTAAGCGCATCGCCGGGAAAGCCCTGAGGGGAGGCCGCGGGCCCTCCAGCTCTGGGTCGGGGTCTCTGGGGCACGAGCCACGTGTTCCGGCCCCTCCCAGGCCGTCCTGCATGGGGAGGCAGGGGGTGACCCAACAGCCCTTGGCTCTAGAATGATCTGGAGCACTCTGGAGTGGACCGACCAGACCCCCCCAGAGCCCCTTAGAGAGGCCGCACGCCAACCACGGCCAGCAGCCCACGGCGGGGCGCGGGGGCAGAGGGGGCAGGTGGGCCAGGCCCCGCGCCTGGTTTGGGCAGAGGGCAGCGGGCAGGAGGGTGGCCCCAGGGCCCGCGGGGTAATAAGGAGAGGCAGCCAGGCAGTGGCCGCAAGATGTGTATAAGAGACAGTGTATGTGCTGGCCGATGTGGCTGGGTGGGCGGCCCCTGGCAGAGCCAAGGGCTCCGCTGAGGCCCAGCGAATGGTCCCTGAAGACGCCTGTTCAGCCCCAAACCACCACCCCTCAGATGCTGCTCGGGTGCTCCTGGTTATGGGGTTGGGGGTGGACGGGGCTGGGGGCAGGAGCTTGGGGACCCCAGAGTCCCCAGGCTGGAGGCTACAGGGATGCCTGGGACCAAAGAGGAGCTTAACCCAGAGCCCTGGGGGAAGCTAGCACAAGCGGGAATTCCCGACGCACAGCGGGGTGCACCAGCCCGGAGCTTGGCCACCTCTCCTGGCCGGTTCTGCGCAATCTCACCGTCGGGGTCCTGTGACTCGCTCAGGCCACCAAACCCAGGTGCGCAGGTAGAGGTGGGTACTCTCAGCGCCGAGGCTCTGAGGAGACTCCTCCCTCTCTCCCCCGAGTCTGGGGCACTCCTGGTGATCTCTAACGTGTGGAAGCATCACCCCTCCCTGCCTCTGTCTTCACATGCCCCCCACCCCTGAGTGGCCCACGCACCCCAATGTCCCCGTCTCACAGGGACTCCACTCCTGCTGATGCAGGGCCCACCCTGAGGACAACATTTTCACCAGATCATCTGCAAAGACCCTGCCTCCAAATAAGATCCTGGTCACGGGTGCAGGGGTCAGGGCCTGAACTGTCTTGAGGGGGACACAGTCCAACCTGCAGGGGCTGGCCATGCAGATCCCACAATGCCCGGGGGCGCCGGTGCCCCCCAGACGCCGGCAGAGGATTGTAAGCCTGCTCTTAGGACCCAGGCAGGTCTGGGCCTCAGGCCTGGCCCTCCGCGCTGAGGCCTCCAGCCACGGCCCCTGCTCCTGCCCAGGCATCCTCGGTGGCCTTCAGGACCCCCTGCCTGCCCTGCCCATACCGCACTGCCCCGCCCGGCGTGCCCGCAGCCCGGTTCCATCCCTCTGAGGACAGGGAACTGCGTCTGGCTCTCACCGTGCCCCACACACTCACTCTGTGTGGCACTTGAGCTGGTGCAGCACTCTCTTCTGAGGGTGCTGAGTGCCTGCCCCCCCCTCCAGCGCCCCTCACGGCCCCCAATCCCCAGCACCCACTGCCCTCCGCCCCACCGGGCACCCAAGGGAAGGTCCCAGCTTCTGAGAGGGAGCCCGCTCTGGCCGGACCCAGACGCGGAGCAAGGACTCCGGCCCCAGTTCAGGTCAGTTCAGTTCAGTTGCTCAGTCGTGTCGGACTCTGCGACCCCATGGACTGCAGCACGCCAGGCCTCCCTGTCCATCACCAACTCTTGGAGTTTACTCAAACTCACGTCTGTTCAGTCGGTAATGCCATTCAACCATCTCATCCTCTGTTGTCCCCTTCTCCTCCCGCCTTCTATTTGTCCCAGCATCTGGGTCTTTCCATGAGTCAGTTCTTCGCATCAGGTGGCCAAAGGATTGGAACTTCAGCTTCAGCATCAGTCCTTCCAATGAATATTCAGGACTGATTTCCTTTAGGATGGACCGGTTGGATCTCCTTGCAGTCTCCGCCCCTCACCAAAGCCCAAACTATCCTGTGTCCCAGAACCAGTAGAGGCAACAACAGCTCAGGGGCAGCCCCACTCTTAACTCAGCTGCAACCAGCTCCCGAGACCCCCACCAAGCACATGACCACCCCACCCAGGGGACCCCGCGTAACTGTGCCCGGCGTCGGGTGTGCAGCCAGCGTGTGAGAAAGGCCTAGGCACACCAAGGAGCATTGGCACACTCTGTGCGCGTCTGAGGAGGATTCTCGCCACGTGGGCACGGCTCCTGGAGGGCCTCAGGCCGTGTGGGGGGACAGGCCACAGCCCCTCGGAGGACTGGCAGGCCTGCTATCTCAAGGAGTCTGCCCTGGGTGACGGGCACAGGGAGGTGGGGGACGCCGTGGGGACAGCCCGCTCTCCAGGCCTGCCACAGTCCATCCCCAGTCTGGGTGCCTCAGGGCTCACCCAGGCCCTGCCCCTGCCTCCACCCCCCAGCCCCCACCGGTCAAGATCCACACGGGGAAGGGAGCCCAGGAGCTCCTCACAGAGGCAGAGCCAGAGGTGCCTGACCCGCGACTCCGCTCCCGGCACCTGCCCAGGAGAGCGAAAACACACGTCCACACGGACACACGCCAAGGGGCAAACACTGGAGACGGCCCCAAGTCCGCGGAGGGATGTAGGGACTGACGGCGGTGGGCCAGCCGTGTGATGGAGCGTGACCTGTCCTTGCAAAGGGACTCCTCACAAGGGCTACAACACGGATGAAATGCATGTGAAGCAAGTCAGACACGAAAGGCCCCAGGCTGCGGGTCTCCTCTTATACAAACCTCCAGAGCAGGCAAATCCATGAGACAGAGAGCTGCCTGGAGGTTACCAGGGGCTGGGGCAGGGGAGAACCTACGTCAGGGATTCCGGGGAACATTCTGGAGACCAGGGGAGCTGGAGTCTGCACTGACCTGGACACTGTGTGAATGTCACCGCATTCTTTTAGAAAAATGAGACATATTAACAAAAGCCAAAAATCAACAGCAGGCCTCGGCGACAAGCCAGATTTAAGCGCATCGCCGGGAAAGCCCTGAGGGGAGGCCGCGGGCCCTCCAGCTCTGGGTCGGGGTCTCTGGGGCACAAGCCACGTGTTCCGGCCCCTCCCAGGCCGTCCTGCATGGGGAGGCAGGGGGTGACCCAACAGCCCTTGGCTCTAGAATGATCTGGAGCACTCTGGAGTGGACCGACCAGACCCCCCCAGAGCCCCTTAGAGAGGCCGCACGCCAACCACGGCCAGCAGCCCACGGCGGGGCGCGGGGGCAGAGGGGGCAGGTGGGCCAGGCCCCGCGCCTGGTTTGGGCAGAGGGCAGCGGGCAGGAGGGTGGCCCCAGGGCCCGCGGGGTAATAAGGAGAGGCAGCCAGGCAGTGGCCGCTGTGAGACCACAGGGTGCAGAGCCGTGTGGCCCCAGCACTGTCCCTCGGGGGACCTCGGGTTCTCTCGGAGCAGTTTCCAAACACCCGGCAACAGGCTGTCAGGGGCCCTGGGCTCGGCTGTGACAGGGCGGCGGAGGTGGGGGGGGCGGTGCCAGGAAGCCTCGGCCACGTGGCTGCCCCCCACCGTCCCTTCCAGGTGTCCCCGACTGGGAACAGCTGGCCCCAGGGAGCCCCAACCTGCTCGCCTGGACGGGCACAGGTGCCCTGTCGGGGGAGGCGATGCCCCAGGCACCGGCCTAGCTGATGCAGGGGAACAGGCCACCATGAGAGCCTGCGTGGCACCTCGTGTCCCCTGACCAGCGAGGCAAGCAGCGGGCATCCCAGCAGGGTCCCCTCCGCTGGCGCCACCAGGCCGGGTGCCAGGGAGCCCAGCCCAAGGGGCCTGGGAGGCGGCAGGTGGCCCCAGGGGCCTCCAAGGGCCTCCTCTTCAGCCAGAGCACCAAGCCTGGCAACAACGACCCACAGCGAGCGCGTCTGTCACCCCCCGGGCTAGCAGGCCCGCGGGGGGCCCGGCGGCCTAAGCCCGCGTCCTGGGCCCGTCTCCACTCCCCATCCACAAAGCAGAGCCCCCACCAGGCTGGGGAGTGGGGGACGGACTCCTGACGGTCCCCAGACTCCGGACAGTGGGGTGGGAGGTCCTGGGCTAAGCCACCCCCACGTGCACGGGTCTGAGGCGCCAGCCCCAGGACCACGCATGACCGCTTCTCCAACATTCACAGCTGCCTGTGATGACCTCAGACACAGGGAGAGAAGGACCCTGAGCTGCCCCCCGGGGACACGCAGCCGGGCTGCCCACCTGGCAAGCATGGCCCTTCTTCCAGAGGAAGAGGTGACGGATGGAGGTGAGGACGGGCCTGCCTCATTCCGCGCCCGGATGCACCTCCAGGAGCGAGGCGCCCACCCTCAGCACCCAGGGTGGTTTCCGCCGAGGAGACCCCTCCCCGGGCACCTGCCACCTGTCCAGGGTGGCAGACAAGCTGTCCAGAAGGGCCAGCCCGCCGAGGCCCAGCCTGCCGAGGCCCAGCGTCCTCGGTGCCCAGCCCCGCCGTGCCTCATCCCTTCCCTAAGGCCTCCCAACACCCCGCCTTCAGGCAAAGATCCAGAAGCCGACTTCTAGGACCCCCCTTCCCCACCTAGGCATGGGCCGCTTAGCCCTGGGCCTGCTCTCAGCCGGGATAGAACCCCCCCCACCTCCAGACCCTCCTTCAGGCAGGCCTGAGGCACCTGCTCCATCCGTAGAGCTCAGACTCGGAGGAATTTGCCGCGATTTCTGCAATTTCATTGCTCGGTTTTTATTTCCCTTCTCCCTCCCTCTACTGCTGCGGCCGGATGGGCTCCATTGTCTGTGTTCTTTCTTCCCTCTCCGGGTCTGGAGCTCCCCCGTCTGTGACTAACATGGAGGGCTCATCGAGCTCACGCACACACTCAGCTCACGGCCCAGAGGTGGCCAGAACAGCAGCCTCGAACTGCACTGTCTGTCTGTCCGGCCAGCCGGCGGGCGTCAGTCCGGGTCATCCATCCCCGTGAGTTTTCAGGACTGCTCCCAGGAGCCGGGCTCCCCACCTGCTCCCACGCTGGCACATCTGACTGCTTCTCGCCTCCCACTCCCTCCTGCTGACTTTGATTCTGCTTTTGGAGAACACATCTCTCCAGCAAGGATGGGGGGTGGACACTTTTTTGTCTTCGGGCAAAACTGCGTTCCTTTGACTCTCCTCTGCAGATGGCAGCCTCGCTCCGCGGAGACTCCGCCTGCACCCCCCAGGTCCCTCGGCCCTGCGAGGTCCCTGCCCGTGAACCCCACCCCCGTCTCTGGGCCTGGGGCCCAGCCCCGCCCGCTGTCCTCCCGAGGAGTCCCCCACGTGCCGTGCACTCAGCACGGTGAGTCAGCACCTCACTCGGGCGGCACTCAGGACCGCCCATGCTGTTTAGGACGCGGGCAGCACGGAGCCTGAACGCCACCAACACGGGCAGACGAGAGCCTCCCTTCCTCCGGCCTCCCGTCCCGGAAGCCCCATCAGTGCACCTGGAACGCCCTCATCCTGCCCTCCGCGTGCCCAGGCCTCTCAGGGTGCTGCCCACTTCCCGGGCCACCTGCTGGGTGACCTCCTCAACCACCCGCCAGCTCACCAACCCCCTCCAACCTTTAACCCACTCCTTGGGGTGGGCCTCGGCTCTGCTTTTTAACCCCAAGACTGCCTTTTCTCATTCTGGGAGCTTCCTCTGGCTCTGGTTTAAAGAGGCTCAGGGAAGTCCCCTGGTGACCTACTGGTTAAGTCTCTGTGTTTCCACTGCAGCGGGCAAAGGTTCAATTCCTGGTTGGGGAACTAGGATCACACAGCCAAAAAAAAAAAAAATTAAAATGTTTTAAATAAACAAGGCCCAGTTGCCTTGTGCTTTCCCGCATGTCCTGGACTGTTCTCGCGGTGGTCCTGTGAGCCCAGGCGTTTTGTTTTCTTTTTTTAATCTATTTTTAATTGGAGGATAATAGCTTTACGGCGCTGTGTTGCTTTCTGCCATACGAGGCACATCGGCTTTATGTACACACGAGTCCCCTCCCTCCGGAACCTCCGCCCCACCCTCCAGGTCATCAGAGCACCGGGCTGCGCTCCCTGCCGTCACACAGCAGCTTCCCACGAGCTCCCTGTCCTACACGTGGTGATGTGTATGCTTCAGTGCTCCTCTCTAACGGCTCCCACCTCTCCTTCCCCGGCTTGTCCACAAGTCTGTTCTGTGTGTCTGCCTCTCCGTTGTTGCCCCGCACACTGGTTCATCAGTACCGTCTTTCTAGATTCCACGTACATGCGTTGATACACAATATCTGTCTTTCTCCTTCTGACTTACTTCACCCTGCATAATCGGCTCTAGGTTCATCTCGTCAGTTCTCACTGGAACTGACTCAAATGCGTTCCTTTTTATGGCTGAGTAATATTCCACACCTTTGCTGCTTCTGATCCTTGCTCGGGGGAACCACTTTCCCAGGAGTTTCGCGACTTCTTATGGCAAATCCCGCCTCAGCGGGGCAGCAGGAGGCCCTTCGGGAGCAGCCTGCTTTATGCTGCCAGGGACCCAGGTGACTCTGAGCACCAATGACCCTAGCGTCTGACCCAGCCCTGGCCCCACAGGCTCCCTGCCCCTCCCTGCTGACCCCGGTCCACTCACCCCTCCTCGGAGAACACCCCCCGGGGCGCGTGGCCGCCACCCCCGACGCCACCAGGAGGGAGAGCTGGACGGGCGCTGGCCAGTGGGGATCCGGAGGCAGTGGGGCCCCAGGACACCAAGCCCCCCTGAGAAACATGGACCCGAGCATCTTTCTGTTCAGCTGCAAAACACCTTTGCCTTGATTATCTCAACACAATTCGTAAAAAAAAAACTCTCCAAAAATCCCTTTCAATTGAAGTGAAATGGATACAACTACAAGGAATCACGTCAAACTGTGCGATCCAGGGGCGTTTAGTGCACCCACGCTCCAGTTCTAACTTTCCCACCGCCTCCCAAAGAAACCCCATACCTAGAGGCTATCATTGCTCATGCCACCCCCACCCCAGCAGCCACCGCTCCACCTCCCGTCTCAGTGGACTTGCCTTTCCTGGACATTTCACATAAATGGAATCCCTCGCTATTCGCCCTCTCGGGTCTCCCTTCTTTACACTCGGCATCAGGGTTTCAAGGCCCACGCACGCTGCGCTGGGCGCTTCACTCCTTTTTGTGGCTGAATCATACTCCATTGTGGGCACGAACCCCCGTGTGTTCACCCGGTCACTGCTGCTGGACATTTGGGGCTGCTTCCACCTTCCGGCTGCTCATGCCACTGTGAACATGGTGTGCAATTCTTAGACTTTTTTTAATTAACTACAATATCCCTAGAAGTAACTGAAAACATACTCAAAAATTGAAAATGCAAGGGAAAAAAAAATGACTGTTCTAAATACCTCACCCCCACAGTGGGCATGCTAACCCATTTCCCCCAGGAACCCAGCCAGTATACCCCCATGGTTGGGGCTGGTTTGTCAAGGGGAAAGCGTTGGCTGGAACAAACCCTGGCACAGCAGAGACTTACAGAGCCCCCAAGCAGAGCTCAGTCAAATCAGTCCATCCTATAGGAAACCAACCCTGAATGTTCATTGGAAGGACTGATGGTGAAGCTGAAGCTCCAGTACTTCAGTCACCTGATTCGAAGAGCCAACTCACTGGAAAAGACTCTGATGCCGGGAAAATCTGAAGGCAGGAGAAAGGAGCTACAGAGGATGAGATGGTTGGATGTTATCACCAACTCAGTGAACGAATTTGAGCAAGCTCCGGGAGATGGTGAAGGACAGGGAAGCCTGGCGTGCTGCAGTCCATGGGGTTGCAAAGAGTCAGACATGACACGACTTAGCGACTGAACAGCAACATGCGGAGCTCAAAAGACCCCCTTCAGCCAGAAGGGAGCCCCCTGTGAAGTGTCCACAACATCCCCGTCCCCACCCAGCAAAAGACAAAGAGAAATGGAAGAGCTTCAAATCCTTACTGTAAGAGGGAAAAAAACAGTCCATTCATCTTAACCAACTACTCTACATAAATTACCATAACATGAAATGCTCTATTCTACTTTTGCTTAATCTATTCAGATTGGTGGGAAAAAAACCCATTCATTTTTGTTTTCCTCCTTCAAACACTTGAATTGCCCATCAATACTCAAGTTTCTTTGCAATCCAAGTATAAAAAGTACAAAAGTAATTGTTTCACCAAATGGGACTCACGCAAAAACCGATGACGGCTACAGCTCATTCCTGCAGGGAAGGCACAGCTCAGGACGGGAGCATATGGGCTCCAGGCCTGGGGTCAGACAGACCTCCTCCAGCAAGTTACCCTCACGCGTAAGAAGGGCTGCATTAGGATAGTCGAATTGCTAACCAGCACCCCCAAAGCCTCGGAGCCTTCAGCGGCAGAGACTACCCCAAGGCATCGTTCACGCCCAGCCCCCGGGCCGGCTCTGGGGTCCTCTACTGGGTCCTGAGCCTCCAGCCAAGGGAACAGGGACGCGGGCCACATCCGCGGGATGATAGCTCAAGAGGGCTGGGGTCGGGCCGGATACGGTGGACCCCACAGAGGCCCACACTGGCTGAAATTAAGCCCCGGACTCCCACCTGGGAGGGGCACCCAAATGGCAGGCGGCGTCTCTCCCACCAGGGAGGGTGAAGGTACCCAGAGCCCGGGACGCCGGAGAGCAAGTCAGGGTCTCCTCCCCAAAGCTGAGCACCCAAAGGAAGGGGGCACCTGCTGAGAAGCTTCATTCTCAGAGTGAGCCGGCAGCAGTCCCGAGCAGCCACGCGGGCCTCTGGGACCCGACAAGGTCCTCACGNGTGCCCCCCCCACCCCCAGCCACAGACAAGGGCAGCAAAGCCTGGGGAGTGAGACAAGAGCCACCACCAAGTCCCCCTCCAGACCTGACGTGGGTGCCACAGGCCTCCTTGGCAAGCGGACTCGGGCCCTCCTGTGTGCCAGGGCTGGCCTGCATCAGAAGGATGGTTCTTGGGGGGCGGCCGGAGCCCGGGGCAGGGGCCCGGTGCCTTCTGAACTCAGGGACAAGAGACAGGTGGGCCCGGCCAGCGCTCTGACTCAGCACTGCCGAGCATCCTTCCGGGACTCTGGAGCCCCGTTCCCGGCCTGGCCCCCGCTGGCCGGGGCAGACCACCTGGCCTTCCAGCAGCTCCCCCGCCCCCACCTCCTGGGAGACGGACCTGCTGCTCCGCCGACGGCTGCGGCCGCAGCTGGGTGCTCAGGATTTATCGGCTGGAAAAGAACCAGCCAGCAGCCAGCACTGACGCCCCGAGCCCTGGAGCGGCGTCTGTGCCCGTCTGTGTCCTCACCGTGCTCCGAGTGGGGCACGCAGCGGTGCTGCTGGGGCGCCCGGCCACGGTCACGGCCACGGCCACGGTCCCGTCCAGAGCCCGGGGAAGCAGGACTCGGGTCACGGGAAGACGACCACCTCACTCGCCTCCACTGCGACCCCTCGCGCCACACTTCTGAACCTGAGGCTTTGCTGCCAGTGGGGGTTGCCCTCACCCTCGGCCACCATGGGGGGGAGCCCCCCTGGGACAAGTGGCTGCCCGTGTCTGTGGACAACGGGGGCCGTGCAGACGCAAGCCCAGGACTGTCCTAGCTCTGGGGCCGACTGGTTTGATACCTGCAGGGCCCCCTCCACGTGGGGGGTCAAGGGGCAGAGTGACGGCCCCCACCGGGCAGCACCATGCCCAAGGTCCACAGCCGGGGGGCCCGGACTCTGGAAACAGGGAGGGACCCCGGATGTCCAGCTGCCCACGGAGACCCGGCTGGGCCAACAGCCACAGTGGGAAGCCTCACACACAACCCCCCCTGCGCCCCGCCCGCCAGCCCCGCAGCAGGCAGACCGCAACTCCGCAACCGGCTTCCTGCACAAACCGCACACACCCAGCAGGGTTCTCAGCTTCTCTTGGAAAAGGCCAGTTCATCCCTGAACCGAACCCAGAATGTTGACAGGAAGTTTCCAGATAAACTCACTCAGGAAAGCTCTGTATTTACAAGGACGGCTTCCCCACAAAGAAGGGGGGGATAAGGAAAGTTAATGACCCCACCCCCTAGACGTGGTTTGGGGGTGCAGACAAGAGAGCTCTTCGTGGGGCACACAGCCAAGCGTGGGAATCCCTGTCCACCTGGCAACACCACCCACCCGCTGATCTGCTCCTCCCCAAGGGCGGGAAACGGTGCCTCCCGAGCTCCCCTCCCTGACGGCCAAGGAGACCGGGAGGCTTCCGGTCAGGCCCCGAACCCGCGCCGGGCCCTCCCCCCAGCCCAGTCACCGGGGATAGGGAGAAAGTTCTAGCGCAGCATGAAACACAAGTGTGCAGACTTCTGATGGAAATGAAGACCCAGTATTCCAAGACAGTTCACGTTCTTAGAGTTAACTCTTTCTTGGAAAGTTTCTCCCTAAGCAAAAGCAAAGACACTTAGAAATCCTAAACACCTTCCATGGACAAAAACCACCACAGTGCTTAAAAGACCACCTCAAAGAAAATAAAAGGAAGAAAGCATGAGAGCCTGCAAATAACTATCGTATACATCAGGTTGGTCTGGTTTATCATTCAACTTAGGTAGCTATTCATGATTCAGACATCAAAAATTGTAAGCATCATATAAGAATATTTTAAAGCATCTCCAAATGCCTTTCGGAACAAGAACAACGAGTATTTTTGGTTTCAGAATGTTTTCCTTGCACTGTGATGAACAAGAAGCTCAGTGTTCAGTTTTAAACCAAAGCAGGGATTAAATCAAGAATTCAGTTTGAATTGCACATCTATCCAAATATAATGGTGGAAAAAACCCTCACGATAGGCAGCAACCTCTCTCAGACACACCTCCCCACACCTAGCATTTAACACTACAACCCTTCCAGGCCCAGAAACCTCCCAGAACTGACTGTTGCTCACTTGTGCCAAAGGCAGGGAAAGCATGAACTTCAGTTCACAATCTAAGGCCAAAATAGCTTTGGTTTGAAAAATGAAAAGCTACTGGGGTGACTTAACCTCCTCCAACCCTTCAAATAATCAAGATATTTAACCCCAAAGACAGGAGCCCCACGAGGGACTGCCACGCTCAGGCTGATCGGCCTCAGGCAAACACAAAGATCTCAGCCGGAGTCCAAGGGTCAAACAACAGACCAAGACAACACATTAAGGGAAGGAGCGGGACCAGAAGAAACACCCCCCACCTCCCCACTTCTCAACGGGCACAGGCTGACTCACGGACTCTCCACCTGGCCCTGCCCAGCCCCCGGGTTGGCTTTGGAAGGGCAGAGCTGCCTGCAGAGAGGGAAAACTCGGGACTCAACTCTCAATTCTGGGGCATAATCTCAAGGGCAGAATCATTTCCCACTTCTAAAGACTTTTCCCTGAACTGAAGCAGGGAGGGCCACTGGAATTATTCAGCTGCCGATGAAACAGAGTGTCCACATTGCTTTTGCGTCCCTTCCAGCAATATGTTACAGTCAGGCAACCCTGGAAACCCCGGGAGATAGTGAAGGACAGGGAAACCTGGCGTGCTGCAGTCCATGGGGCCGAACCACACCAACAACCCCGGAAACGAGGCCTCTTCCACAGCCCCGCCTTGACAAAGTGTTTTCAGAGGCAGCAGAATGTTAACTACGATACGTTGTCTCTTCTCACCCCTGCCTACTGAAAACGGTTCAGGGGCCCACCCCCAAAGTGACCTTCTGAAAGCCTATTTGGTCTTTCCTTAACTGGGGACAGAAGTCACACAAACAGAAAGCCACTCCTTGTACAGACATCGTGTTCAGAGGCGGCTCCCCTCCCCTGGCCACCTACACAGCACCAGCCCGGAGGATCAGAGCCGCTGCTGGGGGTGGGGGTGGGGGTGGGGGGACTGCAGTAAGAAGAGGGCTGGGCAGGAGGCGGCCAAGAGCAGGGAGGCCCCAAACGGCAGGCAGCGCCGGGAGGCACCAGGGTGCCCCCAGCAAGCGGCCAACAGAGCTGCGATCCGAGGGAGGTGGGAAGATGAGAGGGAGCCGGGCTGCAGCCGGCTTGGGCAGGAGAGAACCTGAATTCCCCCTGGGCGAGGCCAAGGCCAAGCAAGGGGTGGCCCCAGGAACCCTCAACCCTCAACCCAAAGGCGACCCCGCGGGCGATGACGCACGAGCCCCTGTGGTCTCTGAACTCGCGGCCAGACCTCGGGTGCCCATCCTCCAATAGACGGCGGCTGACCCCAAAAGAGCGCCAGGAGACCACAGATTTCAGGACCGCCCCCTCGCACCGACCCTGAGATACGACCCCGGCGGGGGACGGGGGCAGAAAACCCAGATCCAGAGAAGTGGTCAGCCTTGGGGTGAGGGTGTCCCTGCGGTCGCTCAGACCCACTGTGGATGTCCGCGGCGCCTAGAGATGACCATTGGTACCACCCCGACCAAGAACGAACCCCCACCCCCAGCCAAAACCCCAGCGCCCCGGCCCTACCGCGGCAGCGGTCCCCCAGCGTCAGGCCCCGGGAAATCTAGGGTGCGCCCAGGACTCCGCAGGGCTCGGGCGCACCGCCGCACCCAGACGAGCTCCGGCCGCAGCGGACTCGAGCCCTGGGCGAGCGGCGAGGGACGCAGCGCCCGCAGTGCGACTGGCGCAGCCGCCGAGGGCGGCGCGGGGCTCGCTGCCCAGACCCCGACCACGACCAGGGAGGGGCGCCGCGCCGGGAAGAGCTCGCCGCCAGCCCCTCCGAGCCTGCGGCCCCGGGCGCACTCGCTCTCCGCCGGCGGGCAGGAGCATCCCCTGGGTTCAGGGCACGCGGGTGGGCACGGGACAAGGATACGCGCGCCAAGTGGGTCAGGCGCGGGTCGGTCCTGGTTCGGGAAGTGGGATGGGGACCCGCTCCGGACACAGGCAAGGAGGGGTCCTTCCGGGCCCCGGGAAAGAGACAGATATGAGGGCCCGCTCTAGAACCTAGAGGAAACGCAGAGAGGGTCCTTTTCTGATCGCGAGGCGGGGGGAGCGGGTGGGAGGTAGATTCCGGGTCCAGGATAACGGGGAGGGGGCGCAGAAGAGGAACGCAGGAGTCATCGCCGCTGCAGCGAGGGGGGCTGGAGAGGTCTTTCCGGAACCCAGAAGTAGGAGGGGGGGGGTCTGTTCGGGCTGCGTTCCGGCCACCACGAGGTGCGAGCTGGGCACACGCAGGACCCGACTGGGAAGCGCGAGGGGCCGGTACTGGCAGCCGGCAGGCGCGGCAGCGAGTGCACCCGGGTTCGAGGGTAAGAGCAGGAGGGGTGTATAAGAGACAGCCACCGGGCAGCACCATGCCC
>SJYT01061743.1:334816-346420 GCA_006410635.1 Cephalophus harveyi
GGGGGCGCCGGGCGGGCGGGCGGGCGGGCGGCAGGTGCGCGGGGCAGGTGCGCGGCCGGAAGATGCTCGGAGAGCGGCGCGCGGCGCGGACCCGCGGACAGACGCGCGGACGGACCGGGCACTGGGGCGCCGGTGCTTCCCCGCTCACTGACACCCCGCGCGTCCACCGGCCACAGCCGCTCGCGCCACACATGCGCCGACGCTCTGCGAGCCCCCGGCCCCGCCGAGAGCCGTGGAGGCTGCCCAATCCGCGCGCCGCCCCGCGCCCCGCCCGAGGCGCGCTCCCCTGCCGGCGACCCGGCGCGCCCTGCGGCGCCGAGAACTACAAGTCCCGACGGGCATTGCGAGGAGGCGGGGGGCCCGTGAATAGGGCGACCTCTGCCGCGCCGCGGGCGCTGTGTATTCTGGGGGTTGTAGTCTTCCCGCCCACAGCCCCGGCGTGCAGCGTGAAGCGTGCAACGGTTGCTAGGTGACGAAGGTCCAACTTCATCCCAGCACCGCTCCTGCCCAAGGGGTTGCAGAGAGGTCCAGGCGGAGCACAAGTGCACAGGGCGGGACCCACTGCTGTTCCCGATCCCCCTCGCGTCCGCCGACCCTGGCAACCGCTGTGCGGCGGTCGGTGGCGAAAAAGGAAGGTTCCGGAGCACCGGCGGGGCCTAACAGGTACGCGGAGTAGGGCAGCATGAAAATGGGGCAAAGCGCGTCTGCTCAGCACCGGCACCTCCCACCTGCACGTCCCTAGATCTGCAGGCTAGTTCTTTCTTGCTTCCCGTCTTGCTTTCGCTAACCTCCTCTTCTTCCCAACTCCTTGACTGAAGTTAACAGTGCTTTTTTTTTTTAATCATCTCAACAAGAGATAACTTTTTAAGAAGATATTCTCCCGTATTCACTACTCCTCCCAAACGTGCCCTAATTTGCATCCTTAAAAACAATCAAAAAAACCGAGAACCTGTTAAGTGCTAGTGTTGCTTAGCCGCTCAGTCGTGTCTGACTCTTGGTGACCCCATGGACTGCAGCCCGCCGAGCTCCTCTGTCCTTGGGATTCTCCAGGCAAGGATACTGGAGTGGGTTGTCATTTCCTCGTCCAGGTGATCTTCCCTGGGGATCGAACCCGAGTCTCCTGCATTGGCAGGTAGATTCTTTACCACGAGCCACCAGGGAAGCCCAATAGTCAGGATTAGGTTCAGCTTTATGCAAAACATCATAGTGACCCAAACAAAGTTATTAATGTTTCCAAAAAATAGGCCCATGGGGAGGAAATCATGGGAGATATGACACCCTCAAAAGTCATCAGGGAGACCTGGGTTTCTCTAACTTGCTCTTCTGCCATCTTTGCATGTTTCCTCATTGTCCAGAATTGCTTCCTAAGTTCCTGCCATCACCTCCTGAGTCCAGGCAGCAAGATGGAAAAGAGAGGAATGTATGCCCATCTCTTACAAGGAGACTTTCTGGAAGTCTCCTAGATGCTTCCACTTCTTGCCATACCCAGATGCCAGGAAGGCTAAGAAATGTCCTCTTTCAGTTAGGCAACAATGGACCCAACTAAAAATCAGAGTTTTGTACTCAGGGAGGAAGGAATAGAGAAGATTGAAAAGCAACCAACAAAACCTGCCACATGGGTCTGTACTTTAAACAAAGCCATCTGAGCATGACTTAGCAGAAATCCTTAGGAGACTGGTTTCAATCAGAATTTAAAGGCAGGAAAAGAATATATTTCAATTAGCACACATTTGGGATCTATGTCAATTAAGCCTCTCTAAAAGCAGTGACTGAGAGTGTTGAACCAGTGTGTGTCTGATGGGATTATAGAATTTAAATCTCCTCGTGTAATCTCATTTCTGTCTGTAAAGGATTTGATAAGAAAAGACTTGGTTCAGCCCACCTTTAAAGTTTCCTTAAAAATGAGACAGTCACGGCCTGATTACTGGTTAAAATCAATATTAAAAAAAACAATAAGCTTGAGAATTAAATCTCACTTACCGACATGTATGGTTTTACACCATTAAAATAAAGCTGAGGTGCTAAAAGCACGCATCAGAATTGGATGAACTTCAAAACCTATTTCCTACCCAAAGTTGTGACTATTTTGCTAAGATTCTAGGCTAATTTCAGTTGGAATGCAGAATTCAAGTGCCTCTTCCAGTGTCCACCTTTAAAAAGGCAGCCCTCTGTGGCAGGTGTGGGGTGCCCATTCCCCACCTCAGGAGCCCACAGGCCCGACAATGAGCCAGAGTTGAAGAGGGACCTCTTCTCTGTATCCTCCACCCTGCCCCTCCCTTCACTGCTTCCATCCAGGTCTCTCTGGACTGGGAGGCCTTGGAGGCTCTCTTGCTCCTCCTTGATGTGCTTCATCACCTCAGGTCATCGTATTTTCAGAATGTTCCAGCTCCAGGACAGTAGGGGAGGGGAGGGGAGGGGAGGGGAGGGGAGGAAAACCCTCCTGCCCAGGTGCCGTTAAACACACACACCCGCATATACATATACGTATGCTTACACATACATGCATACACCCACACACATACACATACATGTATACATATACATACACATGCACCCACACACCACACATACACACATACACATACACGCACACGCACACATCCACACGTGCTCTCTCAGTGCCCACATCAGCACAGCAGGGATCCCTTTACCCAGTCCCTCCAGGCTGGGCGTGTCCCAGAGCAGCACCCCAATGCGACCGCAGTGCGGGGGAAGGAGAAAAACTGATACTTGACATTGCTTTCATAAAAATAGACTTTTTGCCCAGGTTCAGGACTTCCTTGTGAGCCCTGGAGTTGACTGCTATTTCCCTCATCGTGTTGACATGGTGCCGCTTCCATGCAGTTCCGGGATCTGGTGGAGTGGGTGGTCAAGGACTTTAGACCCCAGCCTGGGCCTCAGTGGGTCCCACAGGCAGGAAACGCTCCTTGGGGATGAAGAGGCTGACCCTCCTCCCCGAGCCCAGGTAGCTGTCTTCCACGGTAACCTGCCTCATGAATGCCACTGAGGCATCTATTACTGTCCAATTAAATGAGACAGCAGAGCTGAGCTCTGTTGAATTCTAGAACCTGTGGAAGCCAAGGCTTAAAAAGCATCGTGGTCTTTGAGTAGGTCTCTCTCTGGATCACAACTCTTGTTATGATTGAAACAGCAGATTGAAACCCAAGAACTGTTTAGCACGGTCGATCCTTGCGTACGTCTTTACAGCTCCTCATTCATTCCACAGACAATTCTGAGGCTGGTGCTGAGGGCCCGCTCTGGGGGAAGGGCCAGGGACTCCGAGGTGACAAGGCAGACCCTGCACCAGGGGCTCACAGGAGCTTAAGGGAAGTTGGGACGACTTTGGAGGAGGCACAGAGAAGGGGAGAGCGAAGGGAGGCGCAAGAAAGGCTTCACAGGTGGTGATGTGTGAATGGGGTGCTGAGGGGGTGCCTAGGAGCTCACCAGGGAGAGGAGAAAGTTTGAGTTTCTGGAGAGACATGTGATGGGGCTTCTGAGCCAGTGAGAAGCCCAAGCGGGCAGGGCCAGGGCGGGGACGGAAGAGAGTCCAGGGACCGTGACCCCAGCCTGAGGAGGGGGGCACGCTGAGGAGGCTCTGCCGGTTCGCAGCAGCTGAGAACTCAGCGGGGCTAGTGACGGCTGGAGTGGAAGGAGACTCCGCGGACCGGAGGCCGCCCCCCCAGACCTCCCGCCCCCCCTGCCCCGAGCCGGCGCCGGGTCCTGGTGGTGCCGCAGCTCAGGAGCTCTTGGCTGCGAGGACCGGGGTGGAGACAGGGGCTCCCGGGCAGCCCCCGAGCCTTCGTGGGTCGTGGCCTTTGCTGGCCCTGGCTGTGGTAGACCAGCCTCCGGATCCACCGACCCTCCTGAGACGTGGTCTCCAGGATGGGCAGGCCCTCCCCTGGGCCCAGGGCTGCAGGCCAGTTCCAACGCATTTCCGAGGCCTGCAAGGCCTTTCCTCCAGCCCCTTTTGGGACAGGCCCCAGCCAGCTTCTGTGTCCACACACAGCGGGGGCCAAGCCTCAAAGTGGGCCCCAGGAGCTGAAGGGCCCAGTCAGGCCTCCATGCAGGGTGGCGCAGGACCCAGGTGTGCAGACCCCCGGCAGCTCAGCGCTGCGCTCCCTCTCCTGGTGAGGGTAGGCGTCAAAGCGTCCGAAAAACTGCTCAGGAAGGGGGCCCTCAGCCTGCCCCCTGCTCTCACCTTCCTGGAAAAACCTCCGGCTCTCCAGTGCCCGCCCCTTTCTGGGCACACTCCCCGGGCCGGGGGGCAGGGCCTCTCTGTCCATCTCCCTCGGGTACCAGGGAGTCAGCTGCTGCACCACCAGGACCCGTCCCTGCCTCCGGAGCCAGCATCCTTCGGGGCTGGAGAGGGGTTCCCTGGGGCCTGGTGCCCAGAGTTACTGTCGGGGGACCTGGGGCTGCCCTCATCCGGCCCCGGGCCTCCCTTCACCACCTGCCTCCAGGGCCCCCGTCCCGCAATGCTGGGACACTCTCTTGTATTGCGTCTCTCCTGTCTCTCGGAAACCCCTGTCAGCTGGAATGCACAGTGGCTCTCTTGGACGGTTCTCGATTTCTCAGTGGTTTTTTCCCCACTTTTGGCATCATCCGGTTCTGCTCTCTGCTCTCTCTTCCCCACTCTGTCCTCGCCTCTCCTATTTACGTCTCCGCTCTGCTGTCACACTTTAATTTCCAAGAACTCTCTTCTCCTCGTTTGCTTTGTGAACACCGCATCTCTCCCTCTCCGAGCTGGCATAGTTGTTTGTTTCTGGGTTATTCCCACTGTTCTCGAACGTCCTTTTTGGCGGGCTTCTGTTTCCGTGTTTGGCGTCAGAGGCTCTCTGCGGCGTCTGGGGGCACTTGGCTTTCGCTCTCTTTAAGGTGATGGTGCGGGGTCTCACCCAGAGGGCCGTGACTGACTGGGGCTGGCCTCTCCCTGGGGAACCCGGTGTTTCTCTGCCCGGTCTCCAACCTGCGGGACCTAGGGCTGCGGGCTGCTCTCGGGAGCTGGTCCAGCTTAGTGGAGGGAGGAGCAGCCTTGCTGATAGCTGGTGCCCGGGAAGCCAGCTGCGTTGTGACCCAGAAGCTGCTCAGTCAGCATGGAGCCACGGGGGGTGAGATGGGAGCTCCTGGGGGGTTGGCCACCCTGCTCTGAGGACAATGTGGGGGTCACCTATTAGAGCCAGGTCCTGGGGGCCCATCCCACTCCAAGCAGCTTCTCCAGGGTCTGCCAGAGAAGGGCTCTGAGCGAGCCAGTCTGCTGGAGCTGCTGCGTTTCTGGAATGTCCAGGCCTGGCGTCTTACCTGGTGCTGGTCATTGCTGTTCAGTAGCCCAGTCACGTCCGACTCTTTGCAACCCCGTGGACGGCAGCACGCCGGGCCTCCCTGTCCCCCACCGTCTCAGCACCAGCCAGGGTGCTGGTCACCTCAGCTTTAAAGTGGAGACCTGAGGATTCTTCTTGCCCCAGACTTCTGTGACGAGGCGCCCCCCTCGGAGCAGGACTGCTGAGTTGCCCGTCGCCACGCCCCAGCTGGGCTGAGGGCCACTCGGCTGGACTCAGGGGCCTGCACACTGGCCAGGCCCCCATCGGGGCTCATCCTGGGGCCCTCCCTCCATGGGCAGAGAAGGCTGCGGGGGCTGTGGGCGAGCGGGAGCCGGGGGCGGGCTCCCCGAGGCCCGCAGGGACGCTGTCCAGGAGGTGGGCCTGGGCTTATGCCCGCCGGGGTCTCCACTTTGGTCCGGCACTCCTCACCACGCGAGGCTCCCCGGTGGACCCTGTGGGCTCGGTGAGGGCTGTCACCGCCTGCCGGGCCGGTGGCCCAGGGCGCACGGAGGCCGTGACGTGGCCGGTTTGCTCTTAGGTTCCCGCCCGGGAAGATGGCCTACTATGGGAAGTGCATTGAAATAGTGATGAAGCACCTGGACCGATTTCAGCCTGAGAAGGACAGTCCCGAGCAGTTCCTGGAGGCCGCGGCCGCCTCCCTGCAGGTAGGGTCCATGTGGGGGCTCGAGGCTCGAGGGGCCCATGGCGGGAGCTTTTCAGTCTCATCCCGTCCTTCACGTGGAGAGGCCTGAGGCGAGATTCCCAGTGGGCCGAAGGCTGCTGCCACGACCCAGCAACGTGGCCCATAACCCAGGAGCCTGCAGGGTCGGCCGTCCTCCCTGAAGGTGGATGTTTGCCTGCCTCACAGGCGTCTCCCCAGCCCACCCCGCCGGGGGGCATCTTCCCGCCAAGGGCGGGGCTGTGTGCCAGGCAGCAGGGCCACACCAGAAGGAGCTCCTAGGCTCCTGTCCCCAAGCCCCGGAGGTCCCTGTCCTGCGGCTCCCCCTTGATGCACGTGCAGAGAGACCCTGGGCTGAACTCTCTCTGGACCAGGGTCTGGTCCCTCTGGCACCTCGGAGGCCACCCTGTGACCTGACCCCGTGTCTGTTGGTCTGTCCATCAATGGCAGGTGCCCAGGAACAGGGCCAGGCGATGATGCAGGTGCCACCTTCAGGACTCCGGGGCGCGGCCCCATGGACGGGGTGTCAGAGGAGGCCACGTGCTCCCATAGAAGGGCTCTGGGGGGACATTTGGCCTGCTGTGACCCCCACCCCGTCCGCTTTTAAGCGCCAGCTGCAGCCCTCCCCGGCTTAGCAAGGGCCACACGCACCCGCAGTGGGGTGACCTCTGCCGTGCCCTGGGGCTGCCCACAGACCCACCTTCCCCTCCGCCTTCATCAGCCCCCTTATGGCACCGCCACTGGAAAGCCTGGGGGGGGAGGGCCCTGGCGGTGCCCGCAGAGGCCGGAGGAGGCCCGGACACCGAAGCCTATCTCTCAAGGGGAGACCTCAGGGCTGCTGCTCCCCAGGGTGGCTCAGAAAAGGGTGTCTCTGCTAGCTAGAGCCCTGCCATCCACAAGGACTGGGGCGTGGGGTGCTCCCCCCTCCCCGCACCTCTGCTCCCCTCCTCTCCCTCAAACTCTCCCCCGAAACCCGAAGCGTTTGGAGGAAAGGATGAAAACAGCCAAGATCAGGCCCATCCGCGGTCCCTCTCCTTGCTGGTCAAAGCTAGCCTCGGAGCCGTGTCCCTGGAGCCAGCCGCCCCTCTGGCCGCTCCCTCGGTCTGTCCTGCCTCCCTCCCCTTACCCACAGCTACTGAAGACAAGAAAGGCCTCTTTACTGCGATCCCAGCACCGCCCACGTTTCCACCAAGACCCCTGGGTGTCCTGACCCACTGCAAGCCCTGCAAGGCACTCCTAACTGCTCAGCAGAACCGACAAAGTCAATGCCTTTCTTTCTCCAGAATCATTTCAGAATCATACTGAAAGTTGAGTTTGTTACAACAAATAACCCTGGGATGGGACTTCCCTGGCAGTCCAGTGGTTAGGATCCAGGCTTCCACTGCACGGGGCACGGGTTCAATCCCTGGGTCGGGAAGATCCCCTGGAGAAGGGAACGGCTACCCACTCCAGCGTTCTTGCCTGGAGAATCTCACGGATAGAGGAGCCTGGCGCGCTATAGTCTGTGGGTCGCAAAGAGCCAGACGCCACCGAGCAACTAACACTGTCACAGTGGCTTAGGAAGTGAGTCCTGGTTGTCCCCGGGCGGGCGACGGCATGGCGGCAGTGCATGAGCAAGTCCACCCGCGGGAGGCGCCGCGCCCGCTCCACCCCAGCCCAGCAGCCCCCGCAGTCTTCCACGGGGGCAGGTGCTCATGCTGGACCGAGAGGCAGCTTCTTCTCCAGGTCGCTGGTCCTCTCACACCCTTTCAGGGAGCCATCCTGCGCCCAGGGCAGGGGGAACTGGAGCCTGACCCAGTTTGGAGAGCAAGTCTTTATTTATTTCCAGCTGGGTCAGGACACCACCCTGGTTCGACCTTTGCGACCCCGTGGATTGTAGCCCACCATTCTCCTCCATCCACGGGATTCTCCAGGCAAGAATACTGGAGTGGGTTGCCATGTCCTTCTCCAGGGGATCTTCCCAAGCCAGGGATCGAACCCACATCTCCCGCATTGCAGGCAGACTCTTAACCAGCTGAGCCACCAGGGAGCCGTGTGAGAGTGACCGTATTTGGAGATCCCGTTCTTTGCAGATGGTCATCATGTCAAGACAGGGAGAGGTGGTTAGTGGAGTGGGGCAGGGTGTGGAGACTCTCCCTCTGCAGACAGAAGCCTGGGGATCCTTCCCCTGACACACACACACGCACGCACACACGGAGCAGCCCCCAGCCCACAGTCCCGATGGCATTCCTGCACAGAGAACATATGTCAGTGGGAGAAGATTCGGTCTCAGATCTGAAAGGGATCCATCTGCCATCGAGAGAAAGTTCTCCAGCAGCACCACCGGCCCGAGGCGGGGCTGAGGCGTGGGGAGCAGCCTCTCCAGATGCGGGCCTCCGGAGTGGGGGAAGTGGCCCTGGGAGACATGAGTTCTGAGCAGGGAAATGAAAGGGCCCAGTCAGACAGCCCTGGGTGGGGAAAGGCCAGTCCCCCAGCCAGGGGGAAATCGAGGGGGATGGCAAGAGGCTTTCCTTGGTTCACTTTCTGGTCCACAGCGTGAGAGGAGACCTGGGCTCGGGACAGGGTTTTTGTTTTAATCAATATCTTAAAAAATACCCGATGTACTTTGGATCAAAGATCCCAAACCCAAACGCTCAATATGGTATGCAGGGCGGGTATCCCTAGGGGGAGACCAGTGACCTCCATACAGAGAGACGGTCCAGACCTGTCTCACATAGGTAATATAATAGATCTGAAAACATTTTTGTTTAAACTATAACCTTTACATGTGAAAGCTATCAATAAATATATATAATTTTTTAAGTCTTTTACAAGATAGTAGTACATTAAACACAGTCCTGCCCTTCTCTTCGGAGAAGGCAATGGCACCCCACTCCAGTACTCTTGCCTGGAAAATCCTATGGGCGGAGGAGCCTGGTAGGCTGCAGTCCATGGGGTCGCTAAGAGTCGGGCACAACTGAGCGACTTTACTTTCACTTTTCACTTTCATGCATTGGAGAAGGAAATGGCAACCCACTCCCGTGTTCTTGCCTGGAGAATCCCAGGGGCGGGGGAGCCTGGTGGGCTGCTGTCTGTGGGGTCGCACAGAGTTGGACACGACTGAGCGACTCAGCAGCAGCAGCAGCAGCCCTTCTCTTTCCCCACTTAACAAGGGGTCGCGGGGATCGCTCCCTCTTCTTGCGTGAAGCCATGAGCATCCTTTTCTCTGACTGTGCCAGAACCATTATAACCATGCCCTGTGGGTGGGACCATTGTTTCCAGTCTGTTACTGTTCCTAACCACCCTGTCCCTCTGCACCTGGGCAGGCACACCCAGAGTCAAGTTCCAGAAAACACTCGAGAGAGAGTGCTGGCCCTTGTGACTTCAAGAGATCTTGCCAACTGACGTGACACAGAGATCTCCTTACTGACACTCCCTGCTTGTGTGAGGTGCTCACAAACGTTTTCATCTTTGCCAGCGAAACAGGTGGGGACAGGCAGTTGGTGTAGTTACAACCAGCATTTCTCCTGTTATATTTTCACGAGTATTTCTTGTTCTGGCCTTCCTGCTCAAACCCGTGTCTATTAGGAAATGGTGTTTGGCAGTAGCAACCGCAGGAAAGCGGTGACTTAAAGGTATCAGAGGTGTTTTTGCTCGAGTGAGAAGCAGTCGGCAGACAGGCGACCCAGGGTGGCTGCCAGCACCGCTGTGGCACCGTTAGGACCTCATTCTCCTTCCTCTCTGCTCATCCATCCGCAGAATGTGTCCCTTGTCTTGTAGTCACAAAGTGGCTGCCTTGCTCCAGCATTGCACCCAGGTCCCAGAGAGGAGAGGAGAAGGGCAAACAGTGAAAGGCAGGTGCCAGCTGAATCTGCTTGATGCTCAAGGAAGTTTCTTGGAGGCCACACCTAGCAATGTGCTGTCAGATCTCATTGGAGCCACGAGCCACATCAGCAAGGGGCCGGGAGAAGTCGAGAGAGTTTTCTCCTGTGCGGCAGGAAGGAGGGGAGAAAGGCTTGTGTGTGCATCTGGCAGCCTTGGTTCCTTCGCCTCCTCTTCTAACCAACTTATGTCTTTCTGTCACCGAAGAGCGGGCGCCCCTGGGTCTTGGTGACATGAGTTACAAACCCTGGGTTGTGGTACAATCAGCATCCGGGTCTCCTCCCGGCCCCGGAGGCCGCTGCTGCTCTGCACCAACCCTGGGGCTCCAACCAGGAACCCAAGCACCCGCTGCCAGAGGCACTGCCGGACGTGCTGAGCCAGCGGCAGGCTCGTGGGTCTCTGCTCCCCCTGCCCGCAGGGCCCCTGCCTGCCCGGGTCCCCAGACGCAGGAGCCCTGAACTGGACCAAGACCCTAGATTGCACCCGGAGCTCAGAGGCCCCTTGGCGGGGCGGGGCGGGGGCGGGTAGCCCTCTGGCCTCAGTGACCAAGGCTGGCCCAGAGTTAGGGGTGTCTGACTCCAGGACTGAGGGCTCTCCCGGAGGGTCTGGACCTCGCCCTGCCTGCTCCGCTGGCCCGGCCAGGAGGAGCAGTCTAGGGCTCAGCATCCTTCATGTCACCTGTGTGGACCTCAGCCACCCCTCCGCCACCCCCCCTCCCCGGCTCGACCTTCTGGGGGTGAGGGCCTGGCGTGCGGCCCAGACGGTCCTGCGCTGCCTGGCTCCTCGCCTGCCTGGGCCCCACCCCCGGGGGCGGTGGGCCGCGGGCCTCTAGCCGCAGGCTCCAGGCTCTGAGGTTGATACATGCTCACGGCCCCAAACCCAGGCGTGTGAGGGGAGCCGGAGTGGAGTTCCGCGGTCTGAGCCAGGAGGCCTGCTGACTCACGGCTCCGGGCTTCCCCTGACGAAGGCGGGGAGTTAGAGGGGGTGCCTGGCGCCCGGCCGGGGCTCGTGCCCTCTGTGTGGGCACGGCCAGGGGGTCAGGGGAGCCTGAGGGGAATAGGAGGCCGGGTCCTGGCTCCTGAGGCCGGGGCTGACCTGAGCGAGGCCGCCCCTCCCCTCCTGGTTGTGCTGCGAGGGGAGAAGCCCCGCCCTGTGCCCACCTGCCCGCGGCCCCCCACGGAGGCAGGGCGGCCCACCCCTTCCCTCGGGAGCCGGACGGGGCAGTAAGCACGGTGTGCGCGATCCCGCGGGGTGAGGGGCCACGCGTGAGCCTGGGGGGTGGCTGGGGTGCCTCCTGGGTCGGGTGGCATCTGAGCCAAGGCCTGATGGGCATGGGGGGCAAGCGTGCCGGGCAGAGCCCTGCAGGCGGAAGGGACGGCCGGCCTTGAGGAGGGGTCCCTCTGATTGGAGGGTCGCCCGGGGGGAGTGCAGCCCGGTGGGCGGGGACTCACGGAGGCGGGGCCGCGGAGGGGCGCTTCCTGGGGGTTCCGGCCAGCGCAGGCGCCAGCCGCCTTTCCTTACGAAGGCTGGCCGGGGGGCCACTGGACTGGCCGGAGGAGGCGCGGGAGAGTGGCTGGGACCCCGTGGACGGGACTCGGGAGCGTCGCGGGGAAATAGGGCGTAGTGCTTACTGGGACGGGAGCGGGCCCTCCCACCCACAGTCCAAATCTGCTCGCGTCCCTCTTGCCGGTGCGTACGGTCACCCAGAGGCGAGTGCAGGTAACGGAGCGGTCGCGGAGGAGCCTG
>SJYT01061743.1:346496-367955 GCA_006410635.1 Cephalophus harveyi
GCCAGCGAACCTGACTCCACCCAGAGTCAGTGTCGGTGTGCCCCGCCCGGGCAGTCACTGCTGCCAGCGAACCTGACTCCACCCAGGACCCCGGGCCCCAGGCGGGGCGGCTCTCAAGCCTCCAGCCCCCGCGGTGCGGAGGCCGAGAGGGAGCTAGAACAGACACCCCACTCACACGCGTGGGGGCTGGGGCTCCCGGAAGTCCAAGTTCATCTCGCACCCCTCGGATGGGCTCATTACTCAGGTATTCTCTTAGCATAAAAACAAGAGAGGAAATCACAGAAGAAAAGGCAGATTTGACCTCAAAACAAAGCAAAAGTTACATGATCCATATGTCCAAAAAAAAAAATAGTCTGCACAAAGTTAAAAGGCAAGCTTATAGCAAATAGCTGTCACACTAATGGACATGTTGATTCCCTCAATCTACGAAGAGCATCTGTAAACGATTGGGAAAAATAATATCCCAATAGAAAAGGTTAGCCAAGAATATAAATTGATAATTCACAGAAGAGACATACATGTCCAGTAAGTGTATGAAAATCTCATTGACAATAAAACTTCAGGATGTCCCTGGTGGCACAGTGGGTAAGAGTCCGCCTGCTGTGACATCGTTTGACCCCTGGTCCAGGAAAATCCCGCGTGCCAAGGGACAGCTAAGCCTGTGCTCTAGAGCCCTCGAGCCACAACTCCTGAAGCCCGGGTTCCCCGGAGCCCGTGCTCTGCTGCAACAGAAGCCGCCGCGACAAAGCGTCCGCACCGCAGTGAAGAGCCGCCCCAGCTCGCCGCAAGCAGGGAAGGCCCAGGCACAGTGGCCCAGCACCGCCCGAGAAGTGGTTTCTCTTTTTTTAGATAAAATATTGTCCAAAAGTGGGGAAGTGGAGGGGAGTGATGTTGCTAACAAGAGTTTATTATTATTTTGATGTGTTTTACATCTCTTGAGAGCCCCTTGAACAGCAAGGAGATCCAACCAGTCCATCCTAAAGGAAATCAGTCCTGACTGGAAGGACTGATGCCGAAGCTGAAGCTCCAATACTTTGGCCACCTGATGCGAAGAACTGACTCACTAGACAAAACCCTGATGCTGGGAAAGATTCAAGGCAGGCGGGAGGAAAAGGGGTCGACAGAGGATGAGATGGTTGAATGGCATCACTGACTCGATGGACATGATGAGTTTGAGCAAGCTCCGGAAGTTGGTGATGGACAGGGAGGCCTGGTGTGCTGCAGTCCATGGGGTCACAAAGAGTCGGACACAACCGAGCGACTGAACTGAACTGAAATGAGCATTTGCTGGGATCCTAGTCTACATTTGCAGCTTTACGTGGCGTGAAGTATTTTGCCATCTCGCTGTACATCTTCCAGGAGCATCAGGAAGGCTGCATCCCACTCGCCCACAGCGTGGAAAGCTTGTGTCTGACTCCCTGCCTTGACACTCAGGCTGTTAACATTTTCTCCACTGCACGTGCCGTTGCCCTGAGCATCTCGTATGTGGATGTTTCCTTAGAGTCCCAGAAGTGTGGTTCCTGGGTTAAAGTGTGTGGGAAATACAAGACCCTTGAAACATATTTCCAAATTGCTTCAGGAAAGACACCCCAGCCCCATCCCCACGACCCATGCTCACTGCTGTGTTGGCAACAATGAATGCTAAGTCGCTTCAGTCGTGTCTGATTCTTTTGCGATCCCATGGGCTGTGGGCCACCAGGCTTCTCTGTCCCTGGGATTCTCCAGGCAAGAATATGGGAGCGGGTTGCCATTCCCTCCTCCACGGATCTTCCTGACCCAGGGAATGTACTGGCGTCTCTTACGCCTCCTGTGTTTGCAGATGTGTTCTTCACCGCTCCTCCACCTGGCAAGCCCTACTGGCTACAGTAGATATTCTTTTTTTCTTATTGTCGAAACTTAGTTTTCTGAATACATAAATCATGACACACACAGGTCACAAAACCCAACGTGTTTCAGAGTAAACGGAGAAGAGTCAGCCTCCGCTGACACTAATTCCCTCTGCCAGAGATTTTCCTTGCTTGGTTTTTGTGTTTGTTTGATGATTGATTTTTTTGGGGGGGGGGTAATTTTTAAAATCATTCATTTGAAAAACTTCATAGGAGCTTGACACATGACATAAAATTCACCATCCTAGCCATTCTTAGGTGTATGATGCAATACAATTCAGTGGTATTAAGTATGTTTGCGTGTGAATATCGCCACCATCTGTCTCCAGAACCTTCTCACCTTTGCAAACGGCAACTCTGCGTCAGATAACAGCTTCCACCCTCTCTCCATCCCCCCATCACCCCCCACACACCTTTCTACTTCAGGTCCTGGGAATGTGACTCCTCACACGAGCGGATCACACAGGGCTTCTCCTTTGGGGTCATTTTCCGTGTTTATCTCTCTTTGCTCCCCTCATGGTCTCCGCCCTGGGACCAACTCCTGGTGGAGGACCTGCGGGGTCAGAGGGTTGGCCAGGGTGCTCCCCACTGTACGGCGCTGGGGCCCCCACGTCTGGAGGCAGCTGCCCCCTCCCCCGGCTGTTTCTGCTCCAGACGCTGAGCCCCCAGAAGCAGGCGTTCATCATGGAGATCCTGTCCGGGTGCCTGGAGTACCGCAAGCTGCTGACCATCGTGGTGGACGCCTTCTACGTGCGGGACGGCCGGCTCTGCCCGCGGGCCGACTACAGCTTCTTTGCGGGTAGGTGCGGGCCAGACCCCCACAGACCCTCGATAGCGACCAAGACCCGCCCCAGCAGGCCTCCGTGGTCCTCAGCCTCCCTTCCCTTCCTGGACCCTCCCGGCTGCCGGAGCGCGGGCAGCCAGGGGGCTGTGTTTCCCTCCTCACTGACGTGGAGACAGACTCCGGGCGTGCTGACCGCCAGGCCCCAGGAGGCAGGCCTCCGCAGGCCTCAGAGGGAGGGCGGGCCTGGCTGGGAGAGGTGGCCCTGGAGGCCAGTCTGGTGACAGGACGGGTCTTCATCATCAGCTGAGCTCCTGGCCCCACGGCCTGAGGACCATGTGCAGAGCCGGCATTCTGGACGGTCCCAGAGGGGATGCAGTAGAAGGAGGCGTTTGGGGACTTCCCTGGCAGCTGCCAGTGAAGGGGGCCATGGGTTCGATCCCTGGTCAGGGAACTAAGACCCCTCGTGCTGTGCAGTGCTGCCTTCATGGGGTGTGGGGCCAACGTGGGCAGAGTGGCCAGTGTCTGAGTGGGGGAAGGTGGTCCCGCCCCTGGGCCTCGATGGCCCTGCCTGGGAGGGAGGGATCGGGACTGTAGGGAGCTCAGAGACAGATGTGGCGGGGGGCCTGATGCGGGGGCCAGAGCTGGGCTGCTGGCCCCCCACCCCCTAGTCCAGCGACTTCCAGTCTCAGAATTCACAAACTGAAATGCAAGACGGTTTCACTTTTACCCCGGAAGTGTTGGAATTTCTAGAAATGCATCCGGTGAGCTGCTGTAACCTGCGAGTGCGCGCAGCCCTGGAGCCCTCCCCGGCCCGTGGCCCGCGCTGTTGTATCAGGCTGTCATTTTCACGGGCAGATGGAGCGGGCACTCTGGCCACACGGCCCGAGGGAGGCGGGCGCCCTCGGCTCTGTTCGCTGCCGCTGTCGGGCCGAGGCCCCGGGTGCCTGTCCCGGGATCAGACGCCCCGGGCGGGCCCCGGCGTCCTGCTCCCCACGCCCACGCCCTGTCTCGCCCCAGTGCTCTGCTACTTGGCCACGTTCCAGCTGGAGGAGCTCGGCTTTCAGCTCTTCCGCGTCGTCGTGCAGGCCCAGCCCACCCACAAGGCGTGCAAGGTAAGCCCCCGCTGCCCCCGGCCCCGCGTTCTGTTCTCAGACCCCAGCCCCTACCCCTCCTTGCTGCAAATGCACCCTTCTCAGCCCTGGGCAATCTGGTTTCTGCTCTTCACGGTCCGGCGTGTGGTCGCTGCTGGATGTGAGCTGTTAGTTGAGACAAGGTGTCCTTGCCCGTTCATAGTCTGGGCCTCTGGAACCTTCTGAGCCCCAGGCAGCCTCTCCTCCCTGCAGGAGGGGCTGTGCGGCCTTGGGGGGCCGGGAGGGGGCACAGCCGGAGCAGGTCCTGAGGGGTGGCAGCCTCTGGGAGGGCGCCTGGAGGAGCCCACCCCCTGCACCCCCTAGGCCATTTCTGTGGCCGCCTGTTCACTCGGGTGGAAAGCTCGGGATGCCTGGAGCCTCAGGGCCAGCAGGACCGTGAATGGGCCTGAGGCCCGCTGCCCTCTACCAGCCACTCCCACGGGCGTTTGCTGTGGCCCTGGCTTCCTCTGCGAGCAGATCTTGGTCCACCTTCACAGGGACTGGGTGAGGTCACTCCTACAGGCACACAGCCCACAGTTGAGGAAACTGAGGCACAGAGAGGTTCGGTAACTAACTCGACATCACACAGCAATGAGCTGCAGAGCCGGCTCTTGGGCCAGGCTTTCAGCCGCTGGCTGGTTCCTCCCTACTTGGCTTGGGGGTGGGGGGGCAGCCCTGGGGCCAGGATAATGACTCCCTGGAGAAGAGAGGGACAGCTGAGGCTCTGACACTAATTCCCTCTGCCAGAGATTTTCCTTGCTTGGTTTTTGTGTTTGTTTGATGATTGATTTTTTTGGGGGGGGGGTAATTTTTAAAATCATTCATTTGAAAAACTTCATAGGAGCTTGACACATGACATAAAATTCACCATCCTAGCCATTCTTAGGTGTATGATGCAATACAATTCAGTGGTATTAAGTATGTTTGCGTGTGAATATCGCCACCATCTGTCTCCAGAACCTTCTCACCTTTGCAAACGGCAACTCTGCGTCAGATAACAGCTTCCACCCTCTCTCCATCCCCCCATCACCCCCCACACACCTTTCTACTTCAGGTCCTGGGAATGTGACTCCTCACACGAGCGGATCACACAGGGCTTCTCCTTTGGGGTCATTTTCCGTGTTTATCTCTCTTTGCTCCCCTCATGGTCTCCGCCCTGGGACCAACTCCTGGTGGAGGACCTGCGGGGTCAGAGGGTTGGCCAGGGTGCTCCCCACTGTACGGCGCTGGGGCCCCCACGTCTGGAGGCAGCTGCCCCCTCCCCCGGCTGTTTCTGCTCCAGACGCTGAGCCCCCAGAAGCAGGCGTTCATCATGGAGATCCTGTCCGGGTGCCTGGAGTACCGCAAGCTGCTGACCATCGTGGTGGACGCCTTCTACGTGCGGGACGGCCGGCTCTGCCCGCGGGCCGACTACAGCTTCTTTGCGGGTAGGTGCGGGCCAGACCCCCACAGACCCTCGATAGCGACCAAGACCCGCCCCAGCAGGCCTCCGTGGTCCTCAGCCTCCCTTCCCTTCCTGGACCCTCCCGGCTGCCGGAGCGCGGGCAGCCAGGGGGCTGTGTTTCCCTCCTCACTGACGTGGAGACAGACTCCGGGCGTGCTGACCGCCAGGCCCCAGGAGGCAGGCCTCCGCAGGCCTCAGAGGGAGGGCGGGCCTGGCTGGGAGAGGTGGCCCTGGAGGCCAGTCTGGTGACAGGACGGGTCTTCATCATCAGCTGAGCTCCTGGCCCCACGGCCTGAGGACCATGTGCAGAGCCGGCATTCTGGACGGTCCCAGAGGGGATGCAGTAGAAGGAGGCGTTTGGGGACTTCCCTGGCAGCTGCCAGTGAAGGGGGCCATGGGTTCGATCCCTGGTCAGGGAACTAAGACCCCTCGTGCTGTGCAGTGCTGCCTTCATGGGGTGTGGGGCCAACGTGGGCAGAGTGGCCAGTGTCTGAGTGGGGGAAGGTGGTCCCGCCCCTGGGCCTCGATGGCCCTGCCTGGGAGGGAGGGATCGGGACTGTAGGGAGCTCAGAGACAGATGTGGCGGGGGGCCTGATGCGGGGGCCAGAGCTGGGCTGCTGGCCCCCCACCCCCTAGTCCAGCGACTTCCAGTCTCAGAATTCACAAACTGAAATGCAAGACGGTTTCACTTTTACCCCGGAAGTGTTGGAATTTCTAGAAATGCATCCGGTGAGCTGCTGTAACCTGCGAGTGCGCGCAGCCCTGGAGCCCTCCCCGGCCCGTGGCCCGCGCTGTTGTATCAGGCTGTCATTTTCACGGGCAGATGGAGCGGGCACTCTGGCCACACGGCCCGAGGGAGGCGGGCGCCCTCGGCTCTGTTCGCTGCCGCTGTCGGGCCGAGGCCCCGGGTGCCTGTCCCGGGATCAGACGCCCCGGGCGGGCCCCGGCGTCCTGCTCCCCACGCCCACGCCCTGTCTCGCCCCAGTGCTCTGCTACTTGGCCACGTTCCAGCTGGAGGAGCTCGGCTTTCAGCTCTTCCGCGTCGTCGTGCAGGCCCAGCCCACCCACAAGGCGTGCAAGGTAAGCCCCCGCTGCCCCCGGCCCCGCGTTCTGTTCTCAGACCCCAGCCCCTACCCCTCCTTGCTGCAAATGCACCCTTCTCAGCCCTGGGCAATCTGGTTTCTGCTCTTCACGGTCCGGCGTGTGGTCGCTGCTGGATGTGAGCTGTTAGTTGAGACAAGGTGTCCTTGCCCGTTCATAGTCTGGGCCTCTGGAACCTTCTGAGCCCCAGGCAGCCTCTCCTCCCTGCAGGAGGGGCTGTGCGGCCTTGGGGGGCCGGGAGGGGGCACAGCCGGAGCAGGTCCTGAGGGGTGGCAGCCTCTGGGAGGGCGCCTGGAGGAGCCCACCCCCTGCACCCCCTAGGCCATTTCTGTGGCCGCCTGTTCACTCGGGTGGAAAGCTCGGGATGCCTGGAGCCTCAGGGCCAGCAGGACCGTGAATGGGCCTGAGGCCCGCTGCCCTCTGCCAGCCACTCCCACGGGCGTTTGCTGTGGCCCTGGCTTCCTCTGCGAGCAGATCTTGGTCCACCTTCACAGGGACTGGGTGAGGTCACTCCTACAGGCACACAGCCCACAGTTGAGGAAACTGAGGCACAGAGAGGTTCGGTAACTAACTCGACATCACACAGCAATGAGCTGCAGAGCCGGCTCTTGGGCCAGGCTTTCAGCCGCTGGCTGGTTCCTCCCTACTTGGCTTGGGGGTGGGGGGGCAGCCCTGGGGCCAGGATAATGACTCCCTGGAGAAGAGAGGGACAGCTGAGGCCCCAGGAGTGCTTTGGGGCCCCTCTGGAGGGAAGCCCTGAAGGGGGAGGGGCAGGGCCGGGGGGAGGGGAGCCAGGAGCCGGGACACTCCCGGGACCACCGCCCCAGAGATCTGCACCCGCCCCCTGGCAGAGGACCGAGGCAGCACGTTTAGCCACTCATTTTCCTGTCCAAGTATAAACGTAAGCAGTTCACAGTGCATGGATGTTGCACAGTCCGCGTAAGCGAGGGCTTCATTTCGTGACAGCATTTTCTGAGCGATATTCAGAGACAGCCCCCCCTCGCCCCGGGGCCAGCTTCCCGGCTGGAGCGCCTGCGCTTGGTTCACACTCCCCTGTCAGAGTCTTGAAATTCTTAATGATTGTTGAGCAAAAGGCCCACGTGTGAGTCAGCCTGCCCCGGTCCCGCAGCTGCGGAGCTGACTGTGCACCAGCCTCGGCCTCCCGGCCGGTGTCCACAGCCAGCACACCCTCTCCGATGAGGCTTCCTTTCGGAGAGCCCCCATCTGCGGGCGGACGAGGAGCGGTGTGCCCCCAGATGGGGGTCAACAGACCCCCTGTGCTGAGAAGAGGAGGGGGCCCCGGGGGGAGTGGTGGGCCCCAGGAGCAGTGGTCTGGGAGGAGGAATTGCAGAGACCCCATGCCCCAACCATAGGGACCTGCCTGCCTCCTTCATCAGGAAGTGGGAACAGGAACTAGAAGATGGAGCTACCGCTGGGAGAGGGTAGCGAGGAGCTGAGACAGCCTCCGTGGTGCCCAGGGGGTAGACAGAGGTCTGGGGGGTTGGGGCGTGGGGGAGCAGGGGCCAGGCTGCTGAGTGGGAAGCTGTGGAAGGCTCTAGAAAGACCTCTGGCAGCTGCTCCCTGAGGAAGGGCATCGAGGCCTGAGCGGAAGGAGGAGGGGCGGATGGGCCTGTGGGGGCGGTGGGCCCCCAGAGGAGGCAGCAGCAGGCAACCAGAGGCCCTTCTGCTGCCCCCTGCCCACCGCCACCCCCTTGGGCATCAGGGCTGTGGGCCTGCCCAGCCCCCACCCAACCAGGGCCGGTGAGGAAGATGGGGTGGGGGCATCTGTACAGACCCAGCGGGTGCAGGGGTTGAAGCCCGGGGCCCACAGCCAACAGGGACCCTGCTGGTAAACACAGGGGCCCAGGTGAACGACGGGCAGCTCCCCGGGGGCCCACAGGAGGGGGCAGGCCAGGGGGGCTGGGCCCCTGCCTGCAGCCGGCTGAGGTCTCCTGGGGGTGCGCCAGCCACAGCTGCCCCGCAGCACTGCCTCCCCACTGGGGGAACCCAGGGCTTCACTCTCACCGAGTGGGTCTGGCCCCGCGGCTCCCTCTTCCCGCAGTTCCTCAGGTTCCTCTTCAACCCCCTGAACCTCGGCTCGTGGATCAGGGACGAGTGGAGCCTCGTCTATGAGGCCTCCCATGTGAAGGAGAACTGGATCGACCCCCTGATGAGGTGGGCAGCACCGGGGTTCTCACCTGGGGGCGGGGCGTCCTGCGGACAGCCAGCTCATAGCCGGGGCATGGGGGGGCCTGCATCTCTTCCCCAGCTGCCCCTGGAACGCCACTCCTGGGCCCATCACCCCAAAGCTGTCCCCACCGCCTTCCACAACCTCCCTCAACAGGCCCGGGCCAATGCCGGCTGGGCTGGCACAGGCCAGGACCCGCGGGCGGAAGGACGTCCAGTGGGCCTGCCAGGGCCAGCGTGCAGCTGCGCCCCCCGCAGCCAGCCCCCTCTGCCAGGGTGGGGGGAGCCACCTTGTCTTCCTGGGGACGGGCCGACAGGTGGTTCTGGCAGTGGCAGAGCCCTCGGGTGCCAGCTGGGTACAGGAGGCCCCCCACCATGCGGAGGAGGAGGCCCAGCCCCACCATCCGGGGTGCCCCCGGAGCCGGCACTTCACCAGGGGGAGGGCCTCGCTCCCGCCTGGCTGGACTCACTGCCTGCCCGGGGGGCTGCTCCCAGCTGCCCGGGCCTGCAGGCCCCGCGGCCCTGCCCAGCACCCCCTGTGCAGCCTTCCCCACCCGCTCTGTGAGCAGCCCCCTTCCTCACTGTCCCCCCCCACCTCACGAGACCCCAGCCCTGCTGGCCCTCAGACACGCCCTTCCTCCCCCTGGTGACCTTGGACCTCAGGCTGGGGCAGGAAAGTCACACCAAGCAGTCTCCCCGGGAGGCATCACCCACTGGCTACGTAGGCAATGGCCGACGGTGCCCACTGGCGTGAGGAGGCATGGGGGGGGCGGAGCCCAAACCTCGGGGGCAGCCCAGCAGGGCCCTTCCAGAACCCCTGGCCCGGGGCACCCCCACCTCGAGACTCCCTCCTCCTCGCCCCTTCCCACGGCCTCCTCTCCGCCCACTAGGGTGGTGCAGCTCCAGGGAGCCTGCTTTTGACTCGCCCGCTTGCTGCCCGCTCACAGCCTCCTCCCTGTGCCGAGGGGCCGTCCCCTCACTGACCTGCACAGGCAGCCGTCCCAAGCTGCTCCCACTTTGCCTTTGAGGTGGCAGCCGGAAATCCAGGAGCTGATCGACCAGCTGCAGGGGGAGCTGACCAGCCAGCTCTCTCCTCCAAAGAGCAAGGCCAAGGTCACAGAGCCCAGGGAGCTCAGCCTGACCACCCCCAGGCCCCGTGCCATCCCTGTGCCTGAGCCGATCCCCCAGGTGGCCGAGACCAGACCAGTAAGTGGAGTCGGTCTCCGTGGGCCTGGCCTGTGCAGGCAGGGATTGTGGGCCGTGTGGGCCAGGGCGGAGCTGGGTTCTTCCAGGGCTGAGGGTGCATGGGTCAGACCAGGAGCATTTGATGCCCCCACCACCCCATCTCGCTCAGAGAGGGAAGATTGGCTGACCCAGAGCCTGCCCAGGGGAGTGGGCGCCCAGGGAGTGAGGTCTGGTCAGTAGGCGTGGAGTGAATCTGGTGGCCGCAGGGTGCAGGCTTGTCTTACTTGGCACTCAGAGCCCTCTTTAACCCTGTTGCTATGCACCTCTCCCTCCCCACAGTGTATGTGCGCACGTGCACGCATGTGTGTGTGTGTGTGTGTGTGTGTGTGTGCACGTGCGCGGGTGCAGGCTTTCCCCACCTCGGGGTCTCTGCCTGTCTATCCCATCTACCTAGACCCTTTATCGCTGCCTCCTGCTCCCCTGCGTTGTTGATGTCTCTCAGTCAAGATGCTTCTTATTACAAGGAAAAAGAGCTCAGTCTGGCTTAGACGATAGAGGACTAGTTGACTCTCATGGCTGAATTAGGATCGGCTTCAGGCTGGTGGCTCAGAGGTTAAAGCGTCTGCCTCTGATGCGGGAGACCCGGGTTCGATCCCTGGGTCGGGAAGATCCCCTGGAGAAGGAAATGGCAATCCACTCCAGTATTCTTGCCTGGAGAATCCCATGGGCGGAGAAGCCTAGTAGGTTACAGTCCACGGGGTCGCAAAGAGTCGGACGCGACTGAGCGACTTCACCTCACCTCACCTCAGGCATAGTTTGATCAGGGCGCTAGAGCTGCTTCTTCGTGACTCTCTTTCCCCTAGTCCCCTCTGAGGGTCAGCTTGATCTTTGGGCTGACTTCCCTCATAGTAGCCAAACATCCAGGCCTCACGCCCACAGCTCGCTGTCCAGGCCTGAGAGGAGACGGCCAGGGCCGAGAATTCTGACAGTGTGGTTAGCCGAGCTGGGGCCGCGCGCCGCCCGTGAGCTGGTGACCGTGGCCGGGAGGGCAGTCTTCCGACCGGTCCTGGGCTCTGCCCTGAGTGCCTGTGATGGACTCAGCTTCCCAGAGCCGATCGCATCCCCCAGCAGAACTGCGGAGTGTGGGAAGGGTAGAGGGGCGTGCCGGACGCCCTCAGGGCCCCGTCCACTCCCACCACCTGCCTGGCCCCCTGAGAGGCCTTCCACAGACCCCCTCGCCTCTGTCAGCTCTCTCACTTTCCTCTTCCTTGACCCAGACCCTTTTCTTCATAACATCAATTAGTTTTTACGGTTTTTATTGGTCTTATTAATTTTCATAGTGCGGCTTGTCACCTCGGGTCTCCCTTCCACTGCCCCCCCCACTAGGTCCCCAGGAGCACCTACCAGCCGCCCAAGGAGCAGCGGCTCCTGGAGATGACCAAGAGATACAACCGCTGGAAGGCCGAGGTGGGCCGGCTGCACGCGGAGACCCCTGTGGGGGTGCCGGGGGGCGGCGAGCGGAGGGGCGTGAGTGGCCGGGGGACCGCGTGGCGGCCGGCGGGGCTGCAGCCGTCTGTCCCCGCGCAGGAGCTGCTGCTGCAGGCCAACCTCAAGGAGCTGCGGTGCGCGGTGCCCAGGAGCCGCGGAGACCCCCGGCTGCAGGTGACGCCCGCCCCCAGCGCCCTGGGCGGGGCTCCACAGACAGGCCCCTCCCTGGCCCACAGCGGGGGCGGGGCCCCGAGCCGCCGGGCCACGTGCGGTCCAGGCCAGCAGGGGCAGCCTCGCACTCTCCGGCTGTTTCCAGGTTTTCCCACACTGCACATTTAACGTTTCTGTAAGAAAAAACCCAAAGATTCATTTGTCAATAAAGAAAGTCAGGGAGCTGGGCCGGGAGGCCCCGCACTGGGTGGCCCCGTGCTGGGTGGACACTGAGCCGCGCTCCCTTGGGAGAGGCTGGCCTGTCCCCCGCACCCCACACCATCGACCCTCTTGGGTGGCAGCAGATGGGCCAAAGGTGAGCCTCCCCCGGGCAGTGGGGGCAGGCCAGAGGGGAGAGCACCCCGTCCGGGAGCAGCATGCCTGGGTGTCACGGCGGAGTGCTTGTGTGTGGGGGTGCCTCTCACCAGCTGCTGTCCCACGGACCACTGTGCCAACCCTGAGCGGGTCAGCAGAGCTGAAGGCTGGACAGGGAGCAGCCCGCCCTGTCCTGGGGCAGTCCCGGGAGAGCGGGGAGAGGGCCCCTGAGCCTGCAGGCTGCAGCGCCCGGGCTGGGAACCGCGGTCCCCGGCCCCAAACCCTCCCTACCCGCCCGGGCGGCTGTAGGGCCCTGCCCAGGGACCCTGCATGAGGCGAGCTGGGCAGAGGGGAGTGGGCCAGGCCTCCCCAGGATGCATCTGGGGGCACCCGTGGGCACAGGTGCCAAGCTCGGACTCCCGCAGGACTCCAAGAAGAAGCCACAGCTTCGGCTCCCGCCTCGTATCCTTAAGGCCCAGAAACTGACCTTCTACACGGTGAGCGGGAATCCTGGGGCCTCTCCCCATGCGTCCACCTCCGGGCCTGTCCCACTGAGGACATCCCAGCCCTTTCAGCCTAGGGTAGCGCCAGGCAGGGGGCAGGTGTGGAGATCCAACTCTCACATCAATACGTGACCACTCGAAAAACCACAGCTTTGACTAGATGGACCTTTGTTGACAAAGTAACGTCTTTGCTTTTTAATATGCTGCTGAAGTTTGTCACAGCTTTTCTTCCACAGAGCAAGTGTCTTTTAGTTTCATGGCTGCAGTCACTATCTGCAGTGATTTTGGAGCCCAAGAAAATAAAAGACACTTGCTCCTTGAGATGTGTATAAGAGACAGGCTCAATACGGCCGCCATCCTGCGCGAAGGGGCCCTGTACCAGCGGCAGGTGGAGAAGGAGCTGCAGAGGTGGGGATGGGAGGGCCTCGGGTGCCCCTTGCGTGGTCCGGGGGGGAGGGACACAGTCCCACCCGAACAGCCCCAGGGGCTCGAGAAGGCCAGCGTCAGGGTCATGGCCGCAGCCGAGGAAGCTCGTCTCCACTCGGGGAGGAGATGGACAGACGAGGAGGAGGCGGCTCAGGGAATCCGGCCACCCCACACCTCCCTGAGGGGCCACCTCCTCCCGGGAGCCCTCTCCGGTGCCCCCTCCCCTAGACCGCCCCGGCTGCAGGCCCTGCTCTCAGCCGGAGAGCTGGGCTGTGGGGGGAGCTTGGGTGTCTGACCAGCTGGATGAGAAGATGGACAGAGGGACAGGGGCTGGGGCGGGGGAAGGGACGAGGAGGGAGACGCGGCCGGAGGGTGGGTGCACACGTTGGACCAGAGCGGGTGGGCGGGGGTCGTCGGCGGGCGGCCTGGGGCCAGGTGTCTGGTGCAGAGCGGCCACGCCTGTGAAGGCCACGAGCCCCACCGGGGACCCTGGGCTCCAGGCAGGCCTCTCGGGAGCCGCCAGCACGCCCGCCGCCCCGTCTCCCCAGGGTGGACCGGCTCGTGGACGGGGCCGGGGACTTCTCCGAGTTCCTTGAGTGGCAGAGGCGGATGCAGGCGAAGGACCGGGAGAAGCAGCTGGCCGCGGGCGAGGTCCGCCGGTTGCAGGGGAAGCTGAGCCACGAGGAGGCGGCGCTGGCGCGGCAGCAGGTGGCACGGGAGAAGAGGCGGACGGCGGCGCTGAAGAAGGAGGAGGTGACGGGGGTGGGGGGCGGCCGGGGTTGCTCCCGCGGTTGCTGACCCGGCCGTTTCCTCCTAAACCCACAGAGCCGGGCTGGGTCCTCTGGCCCCGCAGGGCCTGGGCTGGGGCAGGGGGCGGTGGTGGAGGGGCCTCAGTGGGCCGACTGGCCAGCACTTTGGGTCCAGGCTGCCCCCCACCCCCACTAGCAGGGTCGGTTGATCCCCGCACCTACATGTGAGGGGAGACTGGAGGACTGAGGGACTTACGCAAACGTATTTGCATAAGACGCAAGAGGGTATATGGGTCACCCACGTTTCCAGTTAGGATGCTCTGGACATCGCAGGAGACATGGCCTGGCTGGGGGTGCCCTGCCGGTGTCCGGTCCAGAGGGCCTGGCAGGAGCCTGGACGAGGCGGGAACCTGCAGGGCCCAGGGACGCGCAGGAGCCCACTCTCGTCAGCTGTGCCACTAAGGGTCTGAGTCGGCGGCTATGCCTCAGGTTCACGTGTATCACTCCTCCGGCAAGACGCATTTGTCTCTGTTCTTCACACTGTTGTTGTTCGGTTCCACAGTCACAAAGTGTGCAACTCTTTGTGACCCCATGGACTGCGGCACGTCAGGCTTCCCTGTGCTTCACCGTCTCCCAGAATTTGCTCCAACTCATGTCCATCGGATCGGTGATGCCATCCATCCATCTCATCCTCTGTCATCCCCTTCTCCACCTGCCTTTGATCTTTCCCAGCATCAGGGTCTTTTCCAGTGAGTCAGTTCTTCGCGTCAGGTGGCCAAAGGATTGGAGCTTTAGCTTCAGCATCAGTCCTTCCAATGAATATTCAGGGCTGATCTCCTTTAGGATGGACTGGTTGGATCTCCTTGCAGTCCAAGGGACTCTTGAGTCTTCTCCAACACCACAGTTCAAAAGCATCAATTCTTCAGCATTCAGCTTTCTTTATGGTCCAACTTTCACATCCATACATGACTACTGAAAAAACCATAGCTTTGACTAGACGGACCTTTGTCAACAAAGTAATGTCTTTGCTTTTTAATATGCTATCTAGGTTTGTCATAGTTTTTCTTCCAAGGAGCAAGTGTCTTTTAATTTCATGGCTGCAGTCAGCATCTGCAGTGATTTTGGAGCCCAAGAAAATAAAGTCTCTCACTGTTTCCACTGTCTCCCCATCTATTTGCCATGAAGTGATGGGACTAGATGCCATGATCTTAGTTTTCTGAATGTTGAGCTTTAAGCCAACTTTTTCACTGTCCTCTTTCACTTTTATCAAGAGACTCTTTAGTTCTTCGCTTTCTGTCATACGGGTGGCGTCATCTGCATATCTGAGGTTATTGATATTTCTCCCAGCAATCTTGATTCCAGGTTGTGCTTCATCCAGCCCAACATTTTGCATAATATGCTCTGCATATAAGTTAAATAAGCAGGGTGACCATATACAGCCTTGACTTACTCCTTTCCCAATTTTGAATTGTCTGTTGTTCCATGTCCAGCTCTAACTGTTGCTTGTTGACCTGCATGCAGATTTCTCAGGAGGTGAGGTGGTCTAGTATTCCCATCTCTTCAAGAATTTTCCACAGTTTGTTGTGATCTACACAATCAAAGGCTTTGGCGTAATCAATGAAGCACAAGTAGATGTTTTTCTGGAATTCTCTTGCTTTTTCTATGATCCAACAGATGTTGGCAATTTGATCTCTGGTTCCTCTGCCTTTTCCAAATCCAGCTTGAACATCTGGAAGTTCTCAGTTCATGTACTGTTGAAGCCTGGCCTGGAGAATTTTGAGCATCACTTTGCTAGTGTGAGATGAGTGCAGTTGTGCAGTAGTTTGAACATTCTTTGGTATAACCCTTGTTTGGGATAGGAATGAAAACTGACCTTTTCCAGTCCTGCGGCCACTGCTGAGTTTTGCAAATTTGATGGCATTTTGAGTGCAGCACTTTCACAGCATCATCTTTTAGGATTTGAAATAGCTCAGCTGGTACTCCATCACCTCCGCTAGCTTTTTTTGTAGTGATGCTTCCTAAGCCCACTTGACTTTGGACTTCAGGATGTCTGGCTCTATGGGATAACACCACCATGGTTATCTGGGTCATTAAGTTTGTACTGTTGAAGCCTGGCCTGGAGAATTTTGAGCATCACTTTGCTAGTGTGAGATGAGTGCAGTTGTGCAGTAGTTTGAACATTCTTTGGTATAACCCTTGTTTGGGATAGGAATGAAAACTGACCTTTTCCAGTCCTGCGGCCACTGCTGAGTTTTGCAAATTTGATGGCATTTTGAGTGCAGCACTTTCACAGCATCATCTTTTAGGATTTGAAATAGCTCAGCTGGTACTCCATCACCTCCGCTAGCTTTTTTTGTAGTGATGCTTCCTAAGCCCACTTGACTTTGGACTTCAGGATGTCTGGCTCTATGGGATAACACCACCATGGTTATCTGGGTCCTTAAGTTCTTTTCTGTATAGTTCTTCTGTGTATTCTTGCCACCTCTTCTTAATATCTTCTGCTTCTGTTAGGTCCACACCATTTCTGTCCTTTATTGTGCCCATCTTTGCAGGAAATGTAGCTTGGTGTCCCTAATTTTCCTGAAGAGATGTCTAGTCGTATTGAATATATGATTTGCAAATATCGTCTCCCATTCCATGTGTGTGAGTGCTCAGGCATGTCTGACTTTTTGCGATCCCATATACTGTGGTCCATCAGGATCCTCTGTCCATGGAATTTTCCAGGCAAGATCACTGGAGGGAGCTGCCATTTCCTACTCCAGGGGATCTCCCTGACCCAGGGATTAAACCCACATCTCTTAAACCCTCCTGCATTGGCAGGTGGATTTTTTACCACTGCTGCCATCTGGGAAGCCCAAAAACTGGAGCTGAGAGTCACTCAGTCGTGTCTGACTCTTCAGCCACAGGGACATGCGCCCACCAGGCTCCTCTGTCCAAGGGATTCTCCAGGCAGGAACACTGGAGTGGGTTGCCATGCCCTTCTCCAGGGATCTTCCTGACCCAGGGATGGAACCCAGGTCTCCTGCATTGCAGGCAGATTCTTTACCATCTGAGCCACTGGGGAAGCCCATTTATGGTTTCAGGCCTTACATTTAAGCCTCTGATCCATTCTGAGTTGATTCTTGTGTGTAGTTAAGATAGAGGTTCAGTCTCACTGTTTGTATAAATCCGGCTCTTTCTACAATATTTATAAAAGAGACTGTCCTTTCCTCACTGAATTTTCTTGGTGACTTGGTCAAGTTGACCATGTTCATTTTCTGTGAGCTTTTAACCTTCATTTCGTTGACTTTATGTAGCTCAGCTGGTAAAGAATCCACCTGCAATGTAAGAGACCATGGTTCAATTTCTTGGTTTGGGAAGATCCTCTGGAGATAGGCTACCCACTCCAATATTCTTGGGCTTCCCTGGTGGCTTAGCTGGTAAGGAGTCCGCCTGCAATGCAGGAGACCTGGGTTTGATCCCTGGGTTGGGAAGATCCCTTGGAAAAGGGAACAGCTATCCACTCCAGTATTCTGGCCTGGAGTATTCCATGGACTGCATATCCACGGGGTCACAAAGAGTTGGACCCGACTGAGCGACATTCACTTACCTGTTAAGGAAAGTAACTGTTTAATTATAATGTATTATTACAGGTATCTTGCCCCGGTTACTCATTAGGCTTCACTTGGTGTGTTCTGGCCGTGCAAGTGTATTTTCGTGTCATCAAACTTACCAGTCTTCTTCCTCATTGTATCTGGATTTGGAATAGTGAGGAAGGCTTTTCCCATGCGCATGGTATGGAAGCATTCAGCCATATTCTCTTCTAGCATTTGTGTGGTTTTATTTTTAAACCTGGATCTGTATCCACTTGAAGCTTATTCTCGCGCGTGGTGTGAGATCCGAATCCCGCAGATGCCATCCACTTTAGTCTTCCAGTCCCCGAATGCAGGACGTGCCTCCAGTTGCTTCAGTCTTTTCTTTCTTCCATCTGGTTATTAGGTTTCTGTATGTAACTCCTATAGAAGTTTGTGAGACTTTCACCTAAGTATTTCTTCCATGATTTTCGAGTGGCTGTGGATGGCGCTATTATTTTCAGTTTGGGCGTCCACATAGTGAATGCCAGTCGGTAAAATACAGTTGGTTTTGCGTGTCACTCCTGTGTCCCGTGGCCTCGCTGAACTCCCTAACTAGTTTTCTAGGACACACAGGACAGTTTGCCGTCGATTCCGCGGGCTTCTCTCTGTGGCGCGGTGCCGTCTTCTGCTCCTCCCTATCCGGTCGGCGTCCTCCCTATCCGGTCTGCATTCCGTTTCTCCTCCTCTCGCTTCTCTCCTCCTCTCGCCTGCTGCCCTGGCTTGTTCTCCATCTTGGGGGAAGTCAGTCTTTCACTGTTAAGTGTAATGTTAGATGTCAGGTTTTTCGTAGATGTGCACTTTATCAAGTCGATTAAATTCCCTTCTATTCCTGGTTTTCTGAAAGTTTTTATCAGGAAGTTTTGCCCAATGGTTCTCTGGATCAATGGATACAGTCGTGTGATCGTGTTTAGCCTGTTAATACGGTGGATTCCATTGACCGATTTTCAAATGTTGAACCAGTTTTGCATTCTAAGAATACACCCCACTTGATTGTGGTGTTTGTATAATTCTTTTGTGAAAGTGAAGTCGCTCAGTCGTGTCCGACTCTTTGTGACCCCATGGACTGTAGCCTACCAACCTCCTCCCTCCGTGGGATTCTCTGAGCAAGAGTACTGGAGTGGGGTGCCAGTTCCTCTCCAGGGATCTTCCCGACCCAGGGATCGAACCCTGGTCTCCCGCATTCCAGGCAGACACTTGAACCTCTGAGCCACTTTTTTATGTATGTTGAATTCTATTTGCTACTAGTTTGATTTTCTTAAGAGTTGTTCTTACATGTAGTTTCATAAGTAGTGTTAATCTATAGTTTTCTTTTTTGTAATGTCGTTTGTCTGGTTTTGGTTATCAGGGTAATTCTAACTTCATAGAATGAATTTGGAAGTGTTTTCTCCTTTAGTTTTCTTGGAAAGGTTATGTAAAATTGATATTCATTCTTTCAACACATGGTAGGATTCTCTAGTGAAATCATCTGGGTTTGGGGTTTTCTCTTTCGGACGTTTCTAAATTAGAAATTCAGCTCTTACAGGTTACAGGGCGATCCAAATGGTCTGCTTTGTTTTAGGTAAGTTGTGCTGGTTTCTGTTTTTTGAGAAATTGTCCGTTTCACTAAGTTGCCAAATTTATGAATGTAAGAGTTGTTTTTAAGATTCTGTTGCTATCCTTTTTAATGTCTGTAGGGTCTAAAGCATTTCACTCTTGATATTGATGATTTTATGGTTTTTCATCTTTTCTGTAAGAATTGCTGGAGATCTGTCGATTCCATTGATCTTTTCAAAGCGCCAGCTTCTTGTTTCATTGATTGTCCTCTCCTGTTTTCAGTGCTGTTGACGTCTGCTCTTTATTATTCCTTCCGCTTGCTTGGAGTTTACTTTGCTCTTTCCCGGGTTCTGGAGGTTGGAGTTGGGTCACTGGCGCGAGACTCCGCTGCCTTTCTGTTGTGAGTGTTCGGTGTTGTGCGTCTCCGTTTATTTTGTTGCTTTGACTGTGTCCACACACTTTGGTATTTTGTATTTCACTTTCATTCAGTTCAGTGTCCTTTTTCATTTCACTTGAAAATACCTCTTTGCCCCTTGGATTATTTAGGCGTATGTTGTTTAGTTTGCAAGCATTTGTCCTTTTTCGTCATTGATTTCTGGTCGATCCCATCGTGGTTGTTGAACATACTCTGTGCTGTTTATCTTAAATTTGTTGAGATCATGTCTTTCATAATCGCTTGTTGAAGCATTTTAATGATGGCTTCTTTAAAAACCACTGTCAGATCTCACACCTCTGTGACCTCAGCGCTGGCATCTGCTGATTGTGTCTTCATTCTGTTGGAGACCATCCTGGCTTGTGTGTGATAACCAGTTGAAACCTGGACATTCTGGGTATTATGTTCCAAGCTTCTAGGTCGCATTTAAGCCTCTGTCTGAGCTGCCCCTCTCTGATGCTGCTCTGGCAGGGCAGGGGAGGCTCCACTGTGTTACTGCCAGGCAGGCTTATCAGCCCACTTTCCCCACGTGCCTCTGCTGACCCCCGAGAGGGGCTACTCGTGAGGCAAGGGCTCCGCTAGTCCTCCACCGACAGCTGCCTGACCGGGAGTGGCAGGGGCCCCTTATAACTGCCCCCACGTGGCCCTCGCTGTCACGTGGCAAGTGTGAAGGGAAAGCCCTCACTTGGCACTCAGCTTCCTCTGACGCCACCCTGGTGGGGGTGGTGAAGGGACCCTTGTTCCCATGGGTAGGGGTGGACGCCAGGTTGCTGAGCTTGCTGCCAGCTCTCCTCTGGCACACCGGACCCCTAGGGCAGGCCCCTGCTCACATTCCTGTGCCCCATCTCCCACGGCTCGAGGAAGCGCACGCCCACTCGGCCTCTGCCCGGCTTTTGTCCGTGGTGTCTGGCTGGAGCACAGGTCACGTTGCTCCGTCTTCTGTCTCTGTGGGTGGCTCCTGGCTTCCCCGGGGGCTCAGCTGGTAAAGAAGCTGCCTGTAGTGAGGGAGACCCAGGTTCAATCCCTAGATGGAGAAGATCCCCTGTAGAAGGGAATAGCAACCCACTCCAGTATTCTTACCTGGGAAATCTGACGGACAGAGGAGCCTGGTGGGCTTCAGTCCATGAGGTCGGAAAGAGTCAGGCAGCTGAGCGGCTGACACTCGTTGGAGACAGCAGGCTTTGGTCGCGCTTTTTTGTCTGTGCCTGTGGCATTTTGGGGGCCTTCAGCCCCCAGCCTAGAACATAGAAGGTAAAAAAGAGACCGGGGCCCCAGCGCCGTGCCATTCTTCAGGCCCTGCAGTGCTGGCCAGCCGGCCCCCTTCTCTCCACTGTTCACAGTCTTTTTTTTTTTTTTTTTTTTTTTAATATTTAATCATTTGGCTCTCCCAGGTCTTAGTTGCAGTATTCATTGTGATTGTTATTCAGCTGACTCTTTTGTGACTCCATGGAACGATATCCCGCCAGGCTCCTCTGTCCATGGGATTTCCCAGGCAAGAATACTGGAGTGGGTGGCCATTCCTTTCCCCAGGGGGGCTTCCCGACCCAGGGACCCAGCTCATGTCGTCGCCCGCATTAGCAGGTGAATTCTTTACCTCGAGCCACCAGGGGAGGCCTACTGGTGGCATGTGCGATCTACTTCCCTGACCGGGAATCGAACCCGGACCCCTCCCTCACTGGAAGCACGGAGCCTTAGCCACTGGACCACTGGGGAAGTCCCTGTATGTTTGATAATTTATATTCGAGGGTTTTAGCTGTGCTGAGTGGGAGGAGTAGGGAAAAGTACCCCCTCAGCCCCCCGCCGTCTTCCCAGACATGGACGTTCCAGGTGTCGATTCTCATAAAAGCTTTTGCAGCATCTGTGGAGAGAATCACTTTTCCTCCCAACCTCTATGCATGAGGTGAATTGTATGAGGGATTTCTTAATGCTAACCCTTCCGTGCCTTCCTGGGATGAGTCCCGTGCAGTCTCCCTGGAGTTTGAGAGTCCCTGGGACTCACATGGAAATGTCCAGAGGCGGGGGGCGAGGGGCGGGGGCGGAGGGCGAAAGTGGGCTGTAGTTGAGCAGCCGCGCACTTGCCTTGACTGGAGACCCCGAGAGGAGCCCGGGGGAGCCACCTGGAGGGGCAGAGACCCCATCAGAGGGGTGGGCGCTGGAGGCCAGGGCTTGCACTGGAAGCTGCGGCCTGATGAGTGGCCTTGCTGGGGACAAGACTGTCCAGGCGACCCATCCGAGGTGCCGGGGAAGCAGCTCCTCCCGGGAGGTGGGGAGCAGGCTTTCCCCCCGAACGCCTCGCTCCTAACTCCTCAAGGCTCCTCACTCCTCCTCCTCGGGGCTCCTTCCGTGTTCCAGGAGCTGGGCTGCTCTTGGGAAGCAGGCAAAGAACACTTTGGCTTCCCGCCACCCTGCATCTCGCCCGCTGACTGTCCGCATAACTGGGCAGCTCTGCCAGCCCCCAGCCGTGTCCCCAG
>SJYT01061743.1:368007-379498 GCA_006410635.1 Cephalophus harveyi
TGAGCAACTTGCACAGCAGCGTTTGAAGAGAGAACTTCACCTTTCCTGTGCCGTTCCTGCTGCTCTAGTGACTCTTACAGCCTCTGTCTTGTTTTTAACTATTATTTTAGTTTTTTTTTCCTAAGTTTTTAAATTGAGTGTGCTTTATTTTATTTATTTTTCCTACACCATGCACAATATGGGATCTTAGTTCCTTGACCAGGGATTGACCCCAAGCCCCTGCAGTAGAAGTGCCGAGTCTTACCTCTGGGCCTTAATGGGACTTTGTGTTGGCCGGAGGCTCCGTGGCCAAGCCCGGCCCACGGGGCCCGCCCTCCCCACCCAGCCTCCCCCGTCCTCTCTGCCCGTCTAGAGCTACGGGACGTCCTTTCTTTTGAGGGGCAGGATGTTTGGGGCCCATCTGAATTTCCTCTTCTTGAGACACACGTTCAGTTATTCTCCTGAGCCCCGGGGCCTCCTCACAGAGCCCAGGGTCGATGTCCATAGCTGGGGGTCAGGGGGCTTTCCTGATTTTTCCCTGGTCACCAGTATTAAGGCACTCTGGCAATGGGGCTGAAAAGGACACAATTGCAAAGTCCTGAGTGTAGCTCTGTCACTGTCTCAAAACGTTAAACGATCAGAGTATACTGGCTTCACTAAATTTCGTCTCCCCCTTTTCTTTTTGGCTGCACTGCTCAGCTTGTGGGATCTTAGTTCCTCGACCAGGGACTGAACCCCGTGCCCCTGCAGGGGGAGCGCCGAGTCAACCACTGGACAGCCAGGGAATTCCCAATTGTATCCCCTTGAGAAAATAATTTGATGAACCATAGAAATAAGTAACTATATTGGGGGAAAAGATGGATGAAATTCACGTGATTACCTTTTTTAATCCGTTGTCACAGTGAACTTAATCCAGAAGACCTGTACACAAAACCCCGGGGCGAAGGACCCTTCCCACTCTGGTTGTCACGGGCGCCCGTTCAGAGAGCGCGCTTCACGGAAGTGTTGGGTGGATTGTTCCCTTAGGAGGCCCTTGGGGCATTTATCTATCTGGTGCTGTTGGGCACGGTCCGTGTTCCCTTGAATTTCCAGCTGAAGGCCCTTCCTTGGGGCGGGGTGGTGCTGGCTGCGGAGGCGGGAGGCCAGGCTGGCCCCCGACTGGACTCTGGGCCGGACCACGGGCCCAAGGGCTACGTCTGAGCAGACAGAGCCGAGAGCTGGCCCGGGGCTCCGGGCGCCCTGGTGATCCCTGCCCTCCTCCCGCTGGCCGGCCTGGAGAGCCAGGCCGCAGCCCCTCTGCCCACCCACCCGTTCGGCTTTCTGGCCTCCCCTCTTTTTTTGAGCACTCCACCCTCTTCTCCGATCAGTGATGCTGGGCTGACATTAAGGCCAAGGCTGATGGGGGCCAGGGAGCGGCCGGGGAAGCAGCACCGCCACCCCGGTCACCAGCAGACTCGGGGGCGGGGCGGGGCGATCTGCCTGGCAGAACTACAGTCCCGGCCGCCCTCCCTCCCTCCGCCCCTCCCTGGGCCTTCTCCACGGCTGGCCGCAGGGCTCCTGGGCTCCATGAGGCTTAGACGGAGCTGGGAGCCGGGGATGAGGCCCCCAGCCCTCTCTGTGCTGCGGGCAAGCTGGGCGCCCAGAGACCAGTCATCTTTCTTTGCACAGAGGCTGGTTACTTGAAGTAGGACTCCTCCATGTTCCGGGAGCCTGCTTTTTTTTTTCACCTCGTATTTCCACCGAAACATTTCTCGAACTTATGACAGAGTTTCAAAGAAAGTGAAGTCGCTCACTCGTGTCCCAACTCTTTGTGACCCATGGACTGTAGCCCACCAGGCTCCTCTGTCTATGGGATACTCCAGCCAGGAATACTGGAGTGGGTTGCCGTTCCCTTCTCCAGGGGATCTTCCCGACCCGGGGATCGAACCCAGGTCTTCTGCATTGTAGGCAGATGCTCTACCATCTGAGCCACCAGGGAAGTTCATTTTTACTCTTAAACAGTCCATAGAGTCGCAGGGTCAGACTGACTGAGTTCTCACGCACGCCACTTTTGTTGTTGCCTAGTTGCTAACGGGCTTCCCTGGTGGCGCAGAGGTTAAAGCCTCTGCCTGCAATGCGGGAGACCTGGGTTCGATCCCTGGGTTGGGATGCTAAGGACTGTAGCCTGCCAGGCTCCTCTGTCCGTGGGATATCCCAGGCAAGAATCCTGGAGTGGGTTGCCACGCTCTCCTCCAGGGGATCTTCCTGACCCAGGGATTGACCCACGTCTCCTGCACCGCAGGCGGGTTTGTTACTGCTGAGCCGCGCGGGAGGCCCCCTCCCTCCTCCACAATGCCATAAAATGCTCCCGGCTCATCTTGTACCTCAGCCGTCAAGTGGCCATCTCTCCAAGGACCCTGGTTCCTTTTCTTAGAACCTGGGATGAACTTGCACGGAGAAGGGTGGCCACGAGCCAGTTTATATGTGTTGGCAGAGTGCTTCACCAAGGCTTTCTTCCTGCCCAGTGTGCCTGGAGTCCATGCTACCACCATGGGCGGACCCTCCATGTGCCACGTGGTCTGAAATGAACCCCCCCAGCTGCCAAGACCTCTGAGGTTGGGAGTCCAGGGCCCCTGGCGGCGCCGGGCAGTGACGGGAGGTATACATCCCGCCCTGTCCTTTGTGGAATCTTTTTTTCTTTTTTAAATGGAGAGTCTTTAAAGAATTTTCTGTTTATTGTTTGGCTGCACTGGGTGTTCGCTGCTGCGCGTGGGCTTTCTCTAGCTGTGGTGAGCTGCAGCTTCTCGTCTTCTCGGCGAGCCTGGGCCCTGGAGCACACAGGCTGCAGTAGTTGTGACGCATGGGCTTAGCTGTCCCACAGCACACGGCATCTTCCGAGACCAGAGATGGAACCCGTGTCCCCTGTACTCTCAGTCCAGTCCAGTCGCTCAGTCGTGCCGACTCTCTGCGACCCCACGGACTGCAGCACGCCAGGCCTCCCTGCCCATCGCCAACTCCCGGAGTTTACCCAAACTTATGTCTATTGGGTCGGTTGATGCCATCCAGCCATCTCATCCTCTGTCGTCCCCTTCTCCTCCCGCCTTCAATCTTTCCCAACATCAGGGTCTTTTCAAATGAGTCAGTTGTTCGCATCAGGTAGCCAAAGTATTGGAGTTTCAGCTTCAGCATCAGTCCTTCCAGTGAACATTCAGGACTGATTTCCTTTAGGGTGGACTGGTTGGATCTCCATGCAGTCCAAGGGACTCTCGAGAGTCTTCTCCAACACCACAGTTCAAAAGCATCTATTCTTCAGTGCTCAGCTTTGCATTGTCAGGCAGATTCTTAACCACTGGACCACCAGGAAAGTCCACTTTGTAATATCTTGAAGACTGAAAATAATATTCTGAATTGTTCACAATAGCGCCAAACGGGAAACAACCTAAATGTGTCTTGATGGTGGAATGGATCAAAGAGTTGTGATATATTCCCTGAAACAGCCATGAGCGTAAGCCAGCTGCGGTGCCAGTGAGCGGTGGGTGAGGCTGGAACCCCTGGTGCAGAGCAGAAGAGTGGAGCCGGGACGCAGGGCCCGTGATGTGGTTCACAGTGGCGGGAGCATGCCCTGCGGCTCAGGGCTGTGCGTTTCAGAGGCTCCAGGAGAAAGAGGGGTGTGGGAGGACTGTCAGGCTGTGCCTGGGGCTCCCCCGGGGCCGGCCTGGCCTGTGCACAGACGTGGGGAGAATCTGGACAGCTGGCCCCACGTGGCTGCAAAGCAAGGAGGGTCCTCCTCTCAGCCGGAGTCAGCAGTGGGTGGGCTTCAGGGCAGACCGGGGGCCCTGACCCGGCCTCCCCCAGGCTCTGTCGGCCGCCCTCCTCGGCGACCCTGTCAGATCCGGGGCCGCGGCTGCCTGGTTATGGGCTCACCCCCATCGCAGAGGCCAGGAGGGCGTGAGGTGGAACTTCCCTGCAGGCCCGACCCCCGAGATGCTGGCGAGCCTAAACCCAGGTTCCCAGGTGATTCAGGGCCAACCTCAGCGGCTCAGGGGCCAGAGCGGGCGGCTCTGACAGCGGCTGGTTGTGTCCAGACAGCCGAGCTGATGCAGCGGTGCGCGGAGAGGCGCCTCCAGGAGGAAAAGTCCATGAAGGAGCTGGTGGAGCAGGTGATGGAGACACAGAAGAATGTCAGGGTGGCACAGACCGAGCTCCGGAAGGGCCGCCGGCGGATAGGTAGGGGGTTGGGGGGGCGCCGTGCCCTCCCGGGAGCTACCCGAGCTCTCCGAGCCCCTGGGGCTGGCCGGCTGCTCTCTGAGCCCCCCAGCGCCCCGCTCGGCCCCCAGCTCAGGAGGTGATGGAGGAGAACCGGGAGCTGCTGCAGCGTAGCGCGGAAGCGGCCAAGGAGGAGCGGAGGCAGCGCCGTGCCCTCGTCTCCCAGCTGCGAGCCCTGGAGTTTCAGCCCACGCGCAGGGGCAAGCTGGTGGACCTGACCCAGGTGAGGCCACCACCCGCAGCCCGTGCCCGTCCAGTGCCCTCCAGCGGGGGGGCTTCCCCGCATCTTCCTGGGCCTGGCGTCCTGCGGAGGGTGCACCCGTGATTCCCACCAAGGCCGAAGGCAGTCTGGGGTCCACGTGGCCACTCGCGCCCAGCTGCCCCCCGCGCGCTGTGCTGGAGGACCCGGTCCAGGGAGGCCTCTGGCACCCCGGGGGCCGGCCAGGCAGCTTCACGGACTTGCGCGTTGAGGGAGCTACCGGGACCCACTAGGCCCGCATGGCAGGTGCGCTGGAGGGATGGCATGGGTGCTGGACGGGCAGCGGCTCCTGGGGGCCAGCGTGGGAAACACTGCGAGAGGCCAGGCCGGTACTCGGGGATGGGCCGGGGTGGGTAGGCCTGGTCCCGGGCTGTGCAGAGTCCGACGGGCTCTCTGGCTGGGCCCCCAGGTCCCGGCTGGGGAGACAGGGCTGGGCACCATGGGGGCCCCACCAGGCCCCCAGCTGAGCTGTCCCCGCGCTGTCAGGGCTGCGGAGGAGGCCCAGGCGGGAGAAGCCGGATGGCGGACGTTGCCACACAAACACCGCCGAGAGGACGGGAGGCCGCCTGGGCACGGGGCCAGGCCTGTGGCCTTCAGGAAGGACGATGAAGCCGGTGCAGGGGGAAAAGCCAGGGGCCGGGGCTGGCCGAGAAGGGTTGGGCCTGGCTCCCGACCTGGGGCCTCTCCCTACCCTGGTCCTCCTGCAGATCCCCGGCCACGGCCTGGAGGGGGAGATGTCGGTTGTGGAGTTGCGTGAGCGACTGGCCCTGCTTAAGGAGACCCGGCGTCGCCAGGAGGAGGAGCGACGAGACCAGATCATCCAGGGCAAGCGCGCCAAGAGCCAGGAATTGCGGGACACGGTGGAGCAGGTGGCGCTCTGCCGCGCCGCCATGGGGAGGTCTGCAGCCCTGAGGTGGGTACCGGCGACGTCAGGGCGGGCACCCTGGGTGGGCAAGGAGAAAGGAACCTGCCTTCCTCCCCTCACCGTGGGTTTTCCTCGCAGCAATCCACCACCCTCCAGTCATTCCCTTGCAATCTCTTCCCCCCACCCAACTGTTTTCTTAGACAAGGCTCAGGCCTTCAGAAAGTTCAGTTCAGTTCAGTCGCTCAGTCGTGTCCGACTCTTTGCGGCCTTCAGAAAGGGTGGAAAAAAAGCCTGCGGAGACAGCTCAGATGAGCCGGGCCACACCCTTTAGCCCTGCACTTCATCCATTAATAGCGAGCTAGCTACTTAATGGGTTTGTGCGGAAGTTGGGAAGTGCGTGCTTAGTCACTCAGCCGTGTCCGACTCTGCGACCTGACCGTAGGCTCCTCTGTCCATGGAATTCTCCAGGCCAGAATACTGGAGTGGGCAGCCTTTCCCTTCTCCAGGGGAATCTTCCCAACCCAGGGATCACACCCAGGTCTCCCGCATTGCTGGCGGATTCTTTACCATCTGAGCCACCAGGGAAGCCCATGAATACTGGAGTGGGTAGCCTATCCCTTCTCCAGGGGAATCTTCCCAGCCCAAGAATTGAATCGGGGTCTCCTGCACTGCAGGCGGATTCTTCACCAGCTGAGCCACCAGGGAAGCCCACGCAGGTTTTGGGCATTGCACTCATAAACGCTCTGCTGTGCATCTTCCGAGAAAAAGCACAGCCCTACATAACCACAATTGACACAGCTAGAAACGAGCAGACTCCTAGCGCCATCTAAATACCCAGTCCGTGGTCACCTCTCTCCAAGGATTCCAAAACTGTTCACTACAGCTTGGAAAGATTGAGTACTATAACTTTTATCTTTTCAAACTAGGACTTGCGGGGTGGGGTCACACGTAGCATCTGGTTGCCAAACATCTCTTTCAATGGAAAGCACATGGACACACACACACCCTTTTTGTTTGGGGAACACTGTGGTGACTTTTCGGGCCCCGTGGGGCCTGGTATGGAAAGATCTGAACAGACAGCGGAATACTGCTGCTGCTAACTCACTTCAGGCCTCTCCAACTCTGTGCGACCCCAGAGACGGCAGCCCACCAGGCTCCCCCGTCCCTGGGATTCTCCAGGCAAGAACACTGGAGTGGGATGCCATTTCCTTCTCCAATGCATGAAAGTGAAAAGTGAAAGGGAAGTCGCTCAGTCGTGTCCGACCCTCAGCGACCCCATGGACTGCAGCCTACCAGGCTCCTCTGTCCATGGGATTTTCCAGGCAAGAGTACTGGAGTTGGGGTGCCATTGCCTTCTCCGAGCGGAATATGAGCAGCAGTAAGCTCTAGGCAAGAGCGGGGAAGGCAGGGTAAGATGAAAGGGCGGTGGCTTTTCTCATCCCCGAAAACGTGCATAGGCAAACCTGTGGAATACTCTCAACTGTGAAATACAAGGAGCAAAAAGACAGGAGGCGCCGGGGAGAACCCTCCCGGAGCGGTTCCCCGGGGCTGTGGGGGCGCTCTCCCCTGGCACCTAAACCCCTCTGGTCCATCGCGGCGGGGCCCTCCTAAACCGGCCCCTCCGCCCGCCCAGGTGGGAGGAGAAGAAGACGCGGTGGGCGGCTGCCGGAGCGCCCTCCCAAGACGAGCGTGTGCTCGAGCTGCAGCGCCGGATCCAGGAGAAGGCGGCCGAGCGGCGCGCGCGGACGGCCCCGGGGCACGTGCCGGCGCCGCGGGCCGTGCGCCCCAAGCAGCGGGTGAGCCCGGGGGCGGCCGCGAGGGCGCGCCGCGCGGGGGTCGGGGACGCGAGGTGCGGGGTAGGGAGGCGCGCAGGGAAGCCGCGTCCGGCTGCGGCGGAGCGCCACGCGCCGACCTCCACCGCCCGCCCTCCCGCAGGCGCAGCTGGAGGCGCAGCGCAGGCTGGAGCTGGAGCGGAGCCGCGAGCGCTGGCTGCGGGCCCGCGCGCCGCCTGGGGGCCGCCTGAGCCGCGCGGCCTCCCCTCGCCCCCACCCAGGACCCCGAGACCCTAGCCCGAATGAAGACCGCGCGCGGGGCCGTGCCCCCTGCCCCTCTCCGCCCGTCTCCGCCCGCCCGGAGCAGGGTTGCCAAATAAAAGGCGGGACGCCCAGTTATTGCGTGGGACAAACATGCTAAGAAAGTATCCGCTGGAATTCAGCTTTATTGGGGTGTCTTGTATCTAATGTTCTAACCATGGCTCCCCTGGTCCAGATCCTTGCCCTTCCCTGCGGCCTAGCGGTAGGCATTCCCGCCGCCCGCGCCCGAGTTCCCGGAGCCCGCAGTGCCCGTGGAACCCCGGGATCTCCGTTCTCTGCCCTAATCCGGGAACCCCCAAGACTAAATATGTGGTTGTGCGGATGCAATTAGAAGTGGCCAGGATACTGAGTCGCTACCAACTGGCCCTTCTCGCGCCTGATCTCCTAAACCTCAGAGGATGGGGGGGAATTGGCCAGGGAATTGGGGACCGTCCCCCCACGCCCTTTCTGCTGGCGAGAACACCGGTGCTCAGAAGGTGAAGTGAACTGCCCCGAGCCCTGGGCCCCAAAGCTAGGCCTGCAGGCCTTTAGGGTGCCGCCCAGCCTTCCCCAGGCTCACCGAAGGAAGGAGGTAGGAGCCGCTGGGCAGGCACCCTGGCCCAGGGCCTGGATAGGACCAGATTGATTCCCCTGGTCCTCAGACCCAGGCCTGGGCAGCAGGTGTGTGGCTGAGGACTGGCTGGCTGAGTGAAGACCGCGCAGTGTGCTAGGCGCAGCGCAGGCTGGAGCTGGAGCGGAGCCGCATCCTGGCTGCTGGCCTAGGATGGACAAGCTGGTGGGGTACGAGGCGGTGGGGTACAAGGCGGTAGGGCAGGGGCTGCACACTGCCTGGGGATGGATGTCTAGGAGAGGGACCCCATACCCACATCCTCTGTGGGCCTGCGGAGAAGAGGGCACCCCAGAGCCGGGAGGCAGGACCCCAGAGCACATCCAGACCAGGAGGGTGGACATCTGAAAGTGACAGGAACAGACCAAAGCCCAGAGTTCTCCCCCAATATTCTCAACTGTGTCAGAACCCCAGGACTTCCCTGCAACCGAGGCTGGTAAAAAGAGGAATTTCCCACCTCCCTGTCAAATTAGAGTGGGGAGCAGATTAAATTTCATTTTTTTAAAAAAACGGCATTTCTTACATCCTTTGTTGAGTCATTCAAACCCATTTCACTTGATATTGAGGGAATACACTGATGATGACCTGTCCCAAGAGAGTCCCTCAGGAGCTCAGACAGCTCCAAACGGGGAATTGTCACCTTCTATAACTGGTAATTCAAAGGTAGAGAGGACTTCAGGACATGCCTGATCCAAGAGCTTTGTCTCCAAGTTGATAGCAGTTCCAGTCTCACAGCATCTGGAGGAAGTGCCAGCTCTCCCTGGCAGCTCTCTTAGGAGGGAAACCTCTCTGTCTTCCAAGCCTTGAGCTCTAGCCTCACTGGATTGAACATGGTCTGCTGAACAAGTCCGTGCAATGGTGGAAGGTCTGCGTGGGGGCCTAAAGCAGGCTCTGTGACAAAGGCAGAGAATTTCCCTTCACCTGTCTGACTGGCCTCTGGAGCAGGGGGAAAGGTGGTGGCCCAGCAAACCCAGGGTGCTATTGGGAACGATGCTGGTAGTCCACAGGGTCCCCACCTGCCCTCCTGGACTGGGCAGCTGCTCAGAGCGCCTTGAGAGAACCTGGGCCTTCTGTTCATATAGACCCCATGGAACCTGGAGGGCGGCTCTTGGGCCATCCCCTGAGTTTATGGCCTGAGGGCAGGTCTTGTGCTGAACGTATGGCAACAGTATCTCCTGGCATCCATGTTCCTTGCCTTGTAACCTCCCATCAAGAAGCAGAGTCTAATCTTCCCCAGTCCTTGAATCTGAGCTGACTTGCTTTGGCCGATAGGGTCCAGCAGGAGTGGCGGTGTGCCAGGTGACAGCCTGGATCTCAGGTGGCCTTGGAGGTCCCTCTGGGTCTCCACCTGGCCACAGTGTGGGCCTGTCCCGAGTGGGATCGTCCTATTGGGATGATCTGGTATTCACAGAAAAAGAGAGACAAGTTGGGCTCTTTTCTGGTTGCCAAATCCATGCCCAGGCCCAGTTCTGGCAGCTAAACTCGAGGAAGCCACCACCAGGCTCTCTAATCCCCATTCTGACACGCAGCCCCACCAGGGCTGGCACACACCTGTGCTCAGAGTTGGGTCTTAGGACCCCCTGAGGTAGGCACCACTGTCTTCTCCATACAACAGGCCAGGGAACCCTGGACCTGCCTGAACCCTGGAGCTGGGATTCAAACTCAGGCAAGAGCGATCCAGGGTCCACACTCTGACTCCGGGGAGTTACCCAGGAGACCTCCAGGCCCACTTTCCTAAGACCTGGCTGGGCCAGAAGCCGGCAGGAATTCTCCTCTGTCTTCAGCCCTTTCCTGACACCTAAATCTGTATGCAGGTCAGGAAGCAACAGTTAGAACTGGACATGGAACAACAGACTGGTTCCAAATAGGAAAAGGAGTCCGTCAAGGCTGTATATTGTCACCCTGCTTATTTAACTTATATGCAGAGTACATCATGAGAAACGCTGGGCTGGAAGAAGCACAAGCTGGAATCAAGATTGCCGGGAGAAATATCAATAACCTCAGATATGCAGATGACACCACCCTTATGGCAGAAAGTGAAGAGGAACTAAAAAGCCTCTTGATTGCCGACTAAGGTCTGTGTAGTCAAGGCTATGGTTTTTCCAGTGGTCATGTATGGATGTGAGAGTTGGACTGTGAAGAAGGCTGAGCGCCGAAGAATTGATGCTTTTGAACTGTGGTGTTGGAGAAGACTCGAGAGCCCCTTGGACTGCAAGGAGATCCAACCAGTCCATTCTGAAGGAGATCAGCCCTGGGATTTCTTTGGAAGGAATGATGCTAAAGCTGAAACTCCAGTACTTTGGCCACCTCATGCGAAGAGCTGACTCATTGGAAAAGACTCTGATGCTGGGAGGGATTGGGGGCAGGAGGAGAAGGGGACGACCGAGGATGAGATGGCTGGGTGGCATCACGGACTCGATAAATGTGAGTCTGAGTGACCTCTGGGAGATGGTGATGGACAGGGAGGCCTGGCGTGCTGCGATTCATGGGGTCGCAAAGAGTCGGACACGATTGAGCGACTGAACTGAACTGAACTGAACAGTCTTCGGAATAATCAAGACGCCCAGCCTGACATCCGGGCCCTCCGAGGTCTGCCTCTTGCCTCCCGCGCGACCCCCGTCGCTCCCAACCCCTGCACCGTGGCCTACTGGGCAGCCTTCAGCTCTCTGGTCATGCGCGCCCACCTCTGTCCACCCAGGCCCCCTTTTCCTGGAACTGCTCTCCTCCATTCTAGTCTTTGGATGCTCAGCTAGCTCCCTCCGGGGAGCCCTCCCAGACGGCCCGGTTGAGTGCCTCCTCCGGCTTCCCGCAGATAGGCTGGTCCGTGCTTCTCCCGCCTCCCTTTCATCTCCGCCAGCAGGCCGGTAAAGGCCCGGGATCGCGGGAACCAGCCGCGCACGGGTCCAGGCCCTGGCGCGGTCAGGAAGCCAGAGTGGAGGCGGCAGCGATTCCAGAAAATCTAGGCGGAGAGGGGCGTGTCCCAGCCAGGACCACGACTCCCGGCAGGCCTTGCGCGCCGAGAGGCGCCGGCCGCTCCTCTCGCGGGAAGGCAGAAGCTTTTTTGAGTTCGCGGGCGTGGGCGGGGCCGGAAGCAGGCGCGTTTCAAAGTGGTGATAGATGGTTTTGTTATCCAATAGGGGTGAAAAGAGAGCCCTCTCCACGGGCGAACCGCGGGAGTTAGGGACGGCGGCGGCCAGTAGGGAGGCGCGGGGGCGGGCCGAGGCCCTGGGCGAGGAAGTGGGTCGGTGCTGAGGCGGCGGCGGCGGCTGGAGGGCTTCTCTGAAGCGGCTTGCGGAGGTGCTCCCCTCGCTCGAGTGCGTCAACCGCCGCGCCCGCTGCGCCTCCCCGGCGCCAGGCAGGCCTCGGCTTCGCGGGGGGCGCGGGCGCCACGGCCGCGCCGGGCGGGCTCGGGGGGTGCTGGTGGCCTCGCGCGGCCTGAGGAG